>KZ309006.1:119842-198914 GCA_000376725.2 Ladona fulva
GATTGGAGTCCACACCGTTTGTCCGATTTGCGTCAAATTTTGCATACGTGTTCTCTAAGACCCAGAAGGAAGCACTGTTATATTTTTATTTGATAACTTTGCTGGGTTTGATCCAAGATCGTTCAGATAGATTTCCATAATAAATACACGTAAAGTTCGATTTTATCGGTTACAGACTTTATTTCTTTTGCAAAATTAAATTAGAAGGAATAGTCGTATAAAATTAAAATAAGTACCAAAAGAAAGGAAATTAAATACAGATTCTTATTATTGTCGTGGAATATCGCTTTCGATTCGAAATTGCGAGAATTTAGATATAATATTCGAATATTTTGTAACATTTTGAGGTTGTAAACAACCCCCTCCCTCTGACGACCAATGCGATTGTTGATTCCGAGTTCATGCATTTTCCCATAAGAACACATGTGTGTTTTAGCCCATTTAAAAGAAATTGACGATATGAAAAGGAGGAAATTATTCAGAGATTTTAACTATTACAGTCACGAACAAGTTGTAGTGATGAATTACAGGGGCAACAAACATACGTAGCACCGTAATGAATGAGTAACTTTTTGTCTATCAATTCGGACTCTTGACATATTTTACGATTAGACCCAGATGTTGAAAACTATGCTAACTTCCACATTAACTGGAGACAAGTTTAATGCGTACGAAACTACATAAAGATTCACATTCCTATCCTTGACAGTAGATTTCGGCTTCGAACTTTGATTAGAAATTTTTGTACTCGATAACCAGTCCCATTGCACTAAACTAAGTTGCTACTCTACAAATATGTATACTGTATTTAATCCGACTTCTATTCTCCCCGTTGAGAATTAACGGACAAAGTTATCAAATAAAAATATAACAGTGCTTCTTTCTGGGTCTTAGAGAACACGTATGCAAAATTTGACGCAAATCGGACAAACGGTGTGGACTCCATCTTTTCATCATGAATAGCTACCACAAAGTTGAGGCCGAAGTAGTGGATTTTGTTATACTTATGCCATATTTTGAGACCAGGATAATTTTTTCGCTCCTCTAATGCACCCTCAGATTCTATAGCACATACTTCATATTTTTTAATAAAAAATTAAAACACAACGAAAATTGCTGCATTCTATTGAGAAGTAACAATTAATTGAGACGAAAATCTTACCCTTACCAAAATACAACGGACCGATTCGCCGGGTGCTGTAAATCCCGCAATAATATTACCTTTCTGGGCACTTCGCCGAATGAGGTATTTTCCTCTTCGCCCCCATTTTCTAAACCATGAATTTCTTCCTTGACATCTTCTAACAATGTTATCTCCAGTTTATCCTCCTGTTTGTTGACGTCTTCGGCTTCACAGTATCCTGATTCACTCTCTTGAATACCTCTGATTCTTTCAAACGTACTGCGCCGCATGCCCCACACTTCACTAAATCCCATAGATTTCCTGGGAATAATGAGTTGTTCCGAGAAGTCAGTTCAGATCTCGCATATTAGATCATCAAGAGTAACCATTAAAATTTGCTTTCTTCTATAAATATCGACCAGGATAATGTATACAAGCTATAAAATACTAACTGGAATCACCAGCGTTAAAATTGTGTTAAAATGCGTATAATTTTACATTAACTGTGTTTGATGAAGAAAGTTTACCCCTTTTCATCCAATGAGATTCGAAAACGTCCACTGTCAACTGATGGATGAGCTGACAGCTCTTTATCAACATCAGAAGAGGTAGAACTTTTGCCAGATCTTTCCTTAGGACTCATTTTGGTTACAAATCCTTCATCTATCGTATGAGGACTTCCATAATTTCTTAGATCCTTTCAAAAATATCATTCCGAATTAATCATGTTATAATAAAATAACCATTATTAAATTAAGCATTATAAGCATTGCGATTGGTTCCGAGAGAATCATCATTTGAAAATAATATGTATTTTCATATTGATTGATATGTATTAGCAGCGTTATGTATTCTATTTTTAAACATTTGTGAATATAATTGTCAAACGAGGTACAATCATAATATGCACTGCTGAAATCAAAGCCTGGGTTTCTAACCTCAATTACAAAGACAAAATGGAGGATGGTTGGCCTAGAATGGTGTCCAAATGTTACGTATTTTCCTGGGTATTGCTTAAATGAAAAATCATTGACTATTATTCATAGCTAATTATAGGTGTGGTGTGTTTCACAACAGAATACAGCCAAATTCCATATAGATACAGTATATGTACTAATTAACTTGCGAACTACTGAAGATCCGTTTTTGTTTGCATTATGGTCTAAAGATAGCAAGTTCGAGATCAGATTTTCACTAAATAAAATAAGAATTATGATGCACGAACATTATCAATAGTATTGTCGAAGAAAGAACAAACTTGCGTCCGTTCATGATAACTACAATGCAACGCTTGTACGAGGACCTTGGTTGACAACGGCCTTACCTATCGACGAATGCACCCAAGTTACGAGTGACTGTGCCCAAAATACGCCTCGGATAACGGCGCAGACATTGGTTTCTGGTGAAGATTGACAGTTAAAAACTGCTTTTATGTCAATTTATTTTTTAAAGATAATTTTTTAGCAAAAATTAATGAATAAATTATATGTATCATATTTTTATAAAATTTAAATGGTTTTTATCTGCACATTTGGCAGATAACTTAGTTTTGGCAAATTGCACCTTAAACCACGCCTGAAACAAGTTTTTTTGTAAACAATGGTAATCCTGGAACGGATGAACGTTGTTACCACTGCATATGCACAAAATGCATACATAAAAATGCACTGCAGGATAGAAAGTCACTGCCTAAAGTGAGATATGAATACCAGCAACCATGTTCCCGAAATAAATACATGGAATTCCCGACTTTCCTCGTAATTTAAATATGGTGGAATGAATCTGAAAAATAACTCCCTATTTACACTCCATCATTTTTGATTTACCTTAGCTTCAGATAGGTCACTGTCGATGTTAACGTATTTAACGATTTCATTCACCACTATTGGAGTAATGATAGCTTCCTCTCTCAGCAATTCTTTAGCACTTAATTTCAGAATAAAATCGGAATAAGCTACGTGAAATTCTGCCTTGTAGTAATAATCCCGTCCTTCCATCACTTCTTCAATTCCACTTAAGAAATGAAGAGCCAAGCGTACGCTCAATTTTGCTAATGGACTGAACAACTATCGGTTCCCTTGGAAACAATTGTTCGCTAAGTTTCCGGATTTCGAATTCACTGCCATCAAAAACATCAAATTTTTATTTAAAATCAAACATCGAATGAATGCCAAAATGTGAAATATTTCTGATTTGGGGATTCTTCACACCCGATTGCTGTTGAACATTTCATTTCCTATTCTACAAATAAAAAGATTTCATTCTTTGTCTTCTTTCCGACCTGTTTTTCTCCATATCTATCCTAAAAGTTAAGAAACATTGGTTAGCAGAAACCTCTAGAACTATACCAGCTGATTTGCTACACAGATATTTAGCATTTCTCTTTTTATCCCATCTATTATATATTTTACTCTAGGGCATGGTCGATAGTGAGCCAATAATACTCTTCCCTTCCGTCAATTGAATAGATATGAATGCATCATCTCATCTACCGTATTTTCTCTCTCTTTATTTTCAGGCTTCTTACTCTCTCACCAAAGAAGAAAAATGAGGTGAAGTTCAATAATGAGGACTACATGAAGATCCGACAAGAATATTGCCTATTCAATGAGTACTGAAATAATGACCATAAATTATTATATAATATTACTTTTTGGAATTGAACATGTTCTATCAATTAATTAGGCGAACTATTCTTATCTTCAGATATGTAATTTAATTTTATAACTCTACACAACTTTTAAACTCGTATTCTTTATGTTTTATTAGTCTGTAATTCGATTTTCATTTTTTTTTCGCGTTTTCGAATACCTGCTATTTATTATTTTATTACATTATAAACTATCTTTGGCACCCAGTGATTTGGTTCGCTACGACTTGGCCGAGGGGTGATTTGGTCCCACAACGATCTGGTCCGCGGTGATTGCTACGATGATTTTGTAACTACACGCGATAAATTGGTTGTTGGGCAAGACTGAGATTTGTCATAATTAATTGTTGTTGTCATTTCTGGATAGAATGCAGAAATGTTAGTAGTTTTCAACCGTTCGTTCGTTAGAGGGTTTTATTTTAAACTGAAAAAAATAGATTGCGTTTTTTCTAAGAAATTTTCTCACTTTAAGTTTTCTCTACAGAAATATAACATTTCTCAATGCATTTTGCCGAAAACTCGGCATTCCCATCGATTTCCACTAGACTTTTGTCTCCAAAACTTTTAACAGAGAAAATAATAACATTTGTGGAAAGTGAATGAAATGGGAAAGATTCTAATACCAGGAAAGATCGTGTTACATGAGAGGTAGACCTAAATATACATAGGTCCAAAGAAAACCGCAACTAATTCTCGATTCGCTTGAAAGTATCATTTTTTCATTTTCCTTCCATTACGATAGTATTTAACCTGGATTAAATCATACCATGCTGCATTAATTCTACGTTACAAAACAGTATCTTCTAAATCAGCAGATCCATACCTTTTCCGACATTTGCATTTCAATTCTTTAACACGAATTTCAGATTATTAACAAACGTCAGCATTCTGCAACTGCCTACTCTCCATCTCTTCTCCCAATGATTTCTACATGAACAATATCCTTTTAGCAACATAAACTTGTTAATGTAAATGTCTATGGTTATTTTCAGTCTCTTTTTCTAATTTGTAATTTACACTAATCATCTACTTCGATTTCTCTTAATAGGTATTTATCTCTGAAACAACACTCATTTATCTCGGGATGCGTATTTTCTTCATATGAAAGACTTGAAATTAGATTCCAGTAAGGATTACTTCTAATTTTTATTGAACGAACGGTTAAATACTTCTAATATTTCTGCATTCTATCCAGCGATAACAATTAATTATGACAAATCTCAGCCTTGCCCAAGTTACTAATTCGTCGCTGACCAAATCATCGACTGCAATTGTCTTCATACCAATTTACTGTGTTTTGGCGGGTTTAATTCACCCCCTTTCTCTGTGGGAGTTTCCCGCAACATTGGTTTTTTCTTTATCAACCTTCAGTCGCAAAGATATTGGCCCTCACTGCACACTTTCTTTTAGTTTATAATTATATTTTGTACGTATTATAATAACATAGAAGGTAAGGTGGAAGAGATGCCCACATGGGCCTAACCTTGCCAATAAAGGGTCTATCTATATATCTATTACTTTAAGGATATTTAAGCTTAAAAATGGAGGAGTGAAAGAAAGCGATGTTGATTTTATAATTTTTGTTGCGTTTATTGTAGTAGCTAATTCTCAAAGTATTTATCCGCAATCACATCACTTCGGATAATTTTAAAGTATGATTTTACTTTGAAATCTCAGCGCCAATGGAGTGAAGCAATCCATAGAAGCGGCCCGCATCCGCATTTGCGAGGGGTGGGGACCCTTTTTTCATCAGAAGGTCACATTAGGACGCATATGAAACGTTAAAGCTGCACTTGAGCGGATATGTTCGGATGGTCTAAAATGGAAATCATCCTCAGAAACGATTTGGACGCTACGGAACATTAAAAGTAATGCTATTGATTTAATATTCACTTGAATTATAAACGAGAGAGAGGATCGGCAATACTTAAATAGCTGAGTTCGTCCCAAGAAGTAAAGAAAGGCCGTCGGCAATGGCAGAAGGTGCTCGCGGCAATCACTCTCTCTTGCATCGGTTTCTTTTTTCGTTCCGGTTCAACGAACGTACCAAATATCGGTTCGGTTCCGGTCTCGCTCCGATCGCCAACGTTGAACCGAATGGAACCGTTTCGTTTCCGCGCCGACCATTGTAATATTATATCCTTCTGAAAGTTTGCTTTATTATGGGAAAATTACGATTATCTTAGATAAAATACCGCCTAATAATAATCTTTGTAACAGCAGTTGAAAATAGAACGTTATGCATGGCTTTCGAGAGAAGCATGAGGAAGAGCCAAGCCATGTCAAGCCTAGCTATATATATGTATTATTCATCACTAATTTTTAGAATAAAACTCAATAATATTTAGCAGCTAGTTGCAGTTAAATTGCCAGTTAGTGAACTAGCAGTTTAATTCTAGCCCTTTACCCACTCAAGTAAAATTTGCATTGCCGGAAACAAAAAAATAAACGGAATAAAGGTTTGCGGTTCAAGCAATGGTTCAAGAATTACAAGTTTTTCGGTTCGATTTTCACTATTTTCTTTCGGTTCGAAGCACTGCTTCCAGCCTATGGTGTGTATTGTGGAGGGAGCCAAACTGATGTGGTTGAACCGAATTAATGCAAATGAGTGAATCACCACGTTTAATTACTTTACCAGTTACTAAAACTGACATGATAAAACGGCGCAAAGATAAGGATTTGCGGAAGATACTCAAGCAAGGCACATCTTCCCCATGAATTATTCTTTTCACATTCGAGACAAGCATCACCTAAGGCGTTTATTTCAAAAGTCTTAATTATACGCCAAAATGTACAGATATACAAGAAATGAAATACCAAGAAATTTTCGCACAAAAGTTAGACCTTTTTAATTGCAATTAAAATCAATTTTTATAATATTTTCAGATCTTGTTTCGAATGAAATTAGGAAAACATTATCTGTACGGCACGACACGCAGAAGCGAGAATTGTACTATCAGTCCACGATTACGATTATCTTAGATAAAATACCGCCTAATAATAATCTTTGTAACAGCAGTTGAAAATAGAACGTTATGCATGGCTTTCGAGAGAAGCATGAGGAAGAGCCAAGCCATGTCAAGCCTAGCCATGTCAAGCCTAGCCATGTCAAGCCAAGCCATGTCAAGCCTAGCCATATAGCATTTAACAATAAGAAACATCTCTCCTCTTACAAAAATCATCAGCTTACGTAAAAAGTAGAGATGAAACAATAACTACAACTTGTACTTTTCCACAAATATATCAACAAGTTGTAGTTATTATTTCATTTGTAATGGAATTCCACCATATCTCGCTAGAGAATATTCATTTTAAAAAGTAGAAATTAGTGAAGACAAATTTTAGCAAAGAAATAAAACATGAAACTAAGCGGATGAGATAGCAATATTGAAGTGTTTTGAGCAATTGTTAGAGAAACAGCTTATCGAAAGTACCAAACCATTGGCAATTGCCAAAGTCGCCATAGAGTAGAGTACAGCGCCCAGGGATGCAAACCCACGTACTTTGAACCATAAAAATATATTTAAGTGATCACGAAACGTTAGTGCGAATTAATATTTTGCAAAGTACCAAAATGGAATGATATACAGACATGTATTTGCAAAGGGCGAGATAAGTATACTAGGAAGTAAGAATGGTCAGAATGTTGCAGATATGAAACAAAGAACTCTATTGGATGGTAGGAGAAAATATTGCTGCCTGGAGAAGTACATATAATATGTAACTTATAATAAACGTACTGTGTGGAGGGGATAACTAAGTGGGTAAAGAGGGATTCCTTTGTTTATTTTCTGCAATAGCTGATCAACATCTGAACGGTCCCTGATATCATGCACTAATACAAATAAAAGTCGAAGATATAAAATGCTTGCAGACTTATCAATTCCTTTTCACATTTTTAAAACGCAGTCCAACGGGAGTTCCGAGAAGCGTTTGCCTCTCCACTTCAATTGCCTACGTCACAAAACATGACCTCGATGTCAATAACTTGATTGGGGCGATTCTGGAATGAATTGGGAAGGGAAGATTTCGAAGGAGACTACGCCGGCTTTCTCTGCAAATAAAGGAGAATGTTGGTTTCGCAACTATATATAATTGTGAAAAGAAAATAAAATACTTAACCATTCGGGTCAAATCAGCAACGTACATATATGAGGCTTGTGAACCTAAGAAAAAGATTGCATAATTTTCTAAAAATTTTGAGTGCATGGAACACGTAAAAGTTTTGATGAACGCCATTCTCAATTCACTTGTACTGCACCATGAGAAAAATCTGAGAAACTGGTCATTTAAGTAAGGATTCAAACCGTCTCCAGAGAGATGCTTATAAAAACAGTAATCATAAACACCACACAACAAACTATTACCTTCGAAGAGTCTGATATTAATGCAGAAGTACTCACTTCAACGCCTCGACTCTGCCAGAGAAATAAAACCAGGTTCAACCCAAAATAATAAAACCAGTTACCCTTATAAATCGTTCAAAACGCTTCGTTTAGTGTTATTTCTTCAAAGGCTTGATTGGTAAGCATTAGTGAGCTGAGAGCACTATTATTCAAATTAATCACACGCGTTTATCTCTTTCGAATTCAAACACTGCACAATATCTCACTCAAAGGATACTAAAAACCCTTAAAATAAAATCCAAAGCTGAAAACATTCTATGAATCCACATGCGCAGAATCTCCTTCACTATATAAGAACTGTGATTCAAAGGTTCAACTGTTTAGTTACCATGGAGTGCAACTAAGTTTCTGGTGACAGTTGGCCTTGTCAGATTCAATAAAAAAAGGGTGAATTTTCCAGAGAATTAGGACCACAAGGAAGAGCAACCTCAATGAATTCCTTTATCAAAGCTTCTACTTCAGACTTGTAAGTATCATCCGAGGCGAATTTTTCTTTCACTTTGGCGATGTTTCCGGTCGTTAAAATTTCTTCCAGTTTCTCCCGAGTAACGTCGTCAGCGTTTGGAGGCAGGAAGTCGTCTCCAAGCAGTATGAGAGGAGCGAAGCATACCCCTGTCGAAACAGCAAAAGGTCTATATCTGTCCCACAGGTCCTTGCGGAGTTTCTCGAACGATATCAGAGGTCCGGCTCCCAAATTCTTCAAAGTTTCCTCCAACGACTCATGATATGTTGATAGCAACGATTCCAAATGGGCATCCCTAAGTGATTTCTTTGTGCACGAGTACAGGATGAAGACGATGTCCAAACAAGGATGACAATATCTAGTCAACTGAAAATCGATGGTTTTGACATCCACTGGCACCTGCTTTCCACAGCCATCATCCGCATACTTAAACATTAGGTTAAATGTCCAAAAATCCCCATGACTGAGCACGTTGGGCCCTTCTGGATCGCTTTCCACGGATTTGCATACGTGGCTCCACAAAACTTTGGAGATCTTATCAAGCATACCGGAAGCTTTCGCCTGCTGTGGAATTCCCTCAATGTCATCCGAAAGTTCTAAGACCATCTTCATTCCGTTTTCCACAATGCCAAAAGCTGGAGCCTCCAATTCGCCATCTCCGGCGACGTAAAACAGGCCTTCTTTCACTAACGGAGGTAGCGCATCGACCCACGTACCAACTCCATGCGGTAAACTTTTCTCTGCCGCGATCAAATGACCATGCAGCTTCCCCAGGCAAGTCATGGTTAACTTGCAGTGAGCCAGGTCGAGTCCTTGCGAAAGGAATCTGCGGTCAGGGGTTTGGAAGCCTTCTTGTGCAAGGTCTTCCATCACAATAGCCTGGTTAACCCCTTCGTATTTTACATAGTAACATTCGGGAAACGGTAACTTGATATTTCCTGCAGAAGATTCCTTAATCAGGGGAAGTGCCTTCTCGAAAAATATGGCCTCTTTAAAAAATGCCTCTCTGACGTTGAAGTTTTCAAGCGATAGCGATTCTTTGGGCAGCATCTTAAAGATCAAACTCTTGCGATTAACTACTTCCTCCCCTTCGATGTTGTAGGAAGTTTTCACACGAATAACAGTGGAGAGGAAGCCTTCGACGTTACTGGTAGCTTTCATAACCTCCACATTCTCGTGAAGATTGAAATCCGTCCTCCCCAAAAAACATTCCAAGGAAATTACGAGAACGTCTCGAGAAATCAAGTCCGCTAAACTCCCGTCCATTTTCTGTTGTTTGAAAGAGCCCACTGCTTTTCTAGGGCGGCGACGAGATACTGGTGGAATGAATTCAGAGGAGATAAAATACTTCGATATGCGCACGCGCGAGAGCTTTATTGCCAATTCACCTCATGAGTTGAACAGGGTGCAAAAACGCGCAGTAAATGAAGTTCGTTATCAGAGATGCCAAAAATATTTTGGATGAGATTGATGATTAAATACAACCCAAAACGAAGAATCATATCTCACCGTGAAGGGAACAATAGGAGTGGGAAAGAGTTCGTTTGGAGTTTGAATATACGCTCTCGCCATAGTCCCAGACGAGTTATATTTTGAAAGAGCATTTAAATCGAATCTTTTCCCAGCCTTTCGTCATCTGCGGCGCACTTGCGTGAAACTTCGCAGCCACTAAGCCTTCCGACATATTCGCATCCTGACGTTCTACAGTGGATTATATGCTCATGAAAGCATACATTTTAAGCTACAAAACATACAATAACTATTTTAAAAAGCTATTGCCTGCTATCAATGATCTAATTTATTAAATTCATTATTGTGTTGTTGTTATATTTGTTTAAATGTATTTTGACAACTGAAGTCATTTTGTAATTGAAAGCCCCCACTGGGAATTGAACCTAGGACTGCTTTCAGCACAGACAAATGCACAACCAACATGGCTATATGGGAACCCTATGTTGCTATTATTGTATTGAATGCGGTAATGAATAAGGGCTGGAATTTGAAATGGTATTGAGGAAATAAAGCAGACTACAATATTACATCATACAATTTTTGGGTTGTCCAAATTCAGAATGATCAAGAATAAGCATTCATGTAGAATAGAATGTTAATCTTTTAGCAATGAAATTCACTAATTGATGATATACCACAGGAAATATAGAATCCAAATAAGCATACAGGACTCTTGGATATTAAGCAATTTAGCAATATGTTGTAAGACATAGGAGTATGCTGCAGTGTATCAGTTGGGAATCACAGTCTCAAAGTATCTTTTGAAGACTCTTTTCATCTTTGACACCATTGCTTTTAATTTGAGGGTGTAACATATATAATACTAAGATTTCATTCCTAGCTAATAAGTATATACTTATCGACCCCTCTAAAAGTACTAGAGAGCCTAGGTAATGCCTCTATGGTCCTAGACTTGATGAATGGAACATCCTGATGTTCACCTTCATGTGGTAGAGGGATGAACGTAGGTATTGCTGCCAACGAACAAAGGGTCTAAGTACCCCCTGGGATAAGGGGTTTCCCAACCACCAAGTGCCACCTTTAATATGCGCAAGCACAAGTGCTTTATTGCTCATGTGTTGAACAGGGTGCAAAAACGTGCAGTAAATTACGTTCGTTATCAGAGATGCCAAAAATATTTTGGATGAGATTGATGATTAAATACAACCCAAAACGAAGAATCATATCTCACCGTGAAGGGAACAATAAGAGTGGGAAAGAGTTTGTTTGGAGTTTGAATATACGCTCCCTCCATAGTCTCAAAAAGCATTTGATCTGTATCAAAACAAGCTATGTTTTGATACAGATCATAATCTCCTCCGAGCCAACCTAAGAACTAAACTGAAAAATATTAAAAGAATAAGGGGTCGAAATGTGAAAGTGTAACTTTGTGGAAAGCCATAATAATGATGAGAACAGCTTTGTAATTTTCCACAATATTTATTGGCACTACTGGTTTCACTTCCGAGGAAGCATCATCCTATCATCATCTCATCATTAGAATAAGGGGTAATAGCAATTGGGTCTTAACACCTTAAAGAATGACTCTGCTATTATGTATAGAAAGAAAGTCGATGAGGAACTAGCAAAAGCAGATATAATTTTAGATTTAGATGAAGAATGGAAATCAGTGAAGAATGCTATCTGGAAAGGGCTGGATGAATGTGTAGGAAAATTAAAAAAACAATAAGAAAAGAAAAGTGGATAAATCAAGAAATTCTTTATAAGATGGAAGAAAGGAGGAAGTACAGAAATAGTAATAATGAGGAAGGCATGAAGCAATACAAAATATTGAATAATGAATTATGAAGAATTACACATAAAGTTTGGATACAAAATCATTGTGGAGCAACGGAAATTCTGGAGTAACAGGGTAAATTTGAGGATATTTACAAGCTAGCAAAAAGTTTACAAAGAATAGAACCAAGAATAATAAATAAAATAGGGATTAAAAAGAGGAATGGAGAATTAACCAATAATTTGGAAGGGAAAAAGGAAGTATGCATGTTGAAGAGCTTTACGAGACAAACACTGACAATACAAATGCTTTAAAGTTGGAAGATGTAAATGAATGTGATGAGCAGAGCCGTGCTGTCCTATGGGTGCACCGCACCCTGGGCGGCGGCATCTGAAGGGCAGCAACAGAATCCTAGCCAACCATTATTATTGTTATAACAACAATATTTGCTGTTTGTACACAAATAACAACAATATTTGTTGGAAATATTATGATGTGAAATTAAAGATTGGCAAACATTTAGAGTAAATAATTAGGGATAACTCAAGAAGAGAAAGGAATACCCGTGCAGTAAATTTAATCAGTCATTTATGTTGCAATACAATATTTATTGGAAACCTTCAAATTCAGATTCGGTAAAAAATAGATTTCATACAAATCATATCTTTTAAGTTACATGCATTGTGATTATAATGTTACTCGAAAGTTATGTGAACTATTAAAAATGTATTATTTCCTATGCCATTTACTATGTCAGCATATGGAATACGGAATTTGTCACTGATGTTTTGACCAATGTAAGCTGTGGACCTAAGACACAAAACAATGGCTTTTCAAAGTCATACAAAATAATTTTACCCTGCAAATCAGGAAATGTATTGTTCTGGTATAAAATTTTAAGGAGCGGCAAATTATGTTCGCACCAGGGTGGCAGATAGGCTGGGTGCGGCTCTGGCGATGAGGATAGCAGAGAACCAAGAATTAAGAAATGGGAAGTTGAGAAAGCACACAAAGATTTGAAGATTGGCAAAGCTCTTGGCTATGATAAGATTCCATTAGAAACATTTAGAAGATGAGCTTGACAGAGTTACCAGAATAATAAATAACATATATGAAACAGGAAATTGGCCTGAAGAACTACTAAAATAACACTAATCCCAATACCAAAGAAAAACAATGTGAAAGAATGTAAAGATTATAGAACCATCAGTTTAATATGCCATATTACCAAAAAAATCTAAAGAGTAGTACTAACAAGGATTGAAAAGAAAATTGAAGAGAACTTGGGAAAGAAACAGTTTGGTTTTAGGAAAGAGATGCGATTGGATGCCTTAGAATGTTAGCAGGGAGATTTAAGGAAATGAACAGATCACTGTATATATGTTTCATAGATGGAGAAAGCTTTTTATAATGTTAAATGGAGCATGCATGGATACTAAAGGATATTAAAATTGACTGGAAAGAAAGACTGTTTATAAAAGAGCTATACACCAAACAGAGAGTGATTATGAAATTGGAAAATGAGGAAACAGGAGAAATGAGGATTGGTAAGGCTCCTGCATGTCACCAGTCTAGTTCAACCTTTATGCAGAAAAGCTAATGGAAATGGCATTAAAGAAGGCAAGAGGGGTAAATGATGGAGTAGTAAAAGTAAAAACCATCAAGTATGATGGCAATTGAACGATTGTGACAAAGAGAAAAAGAGCCACAGAAACCATTGAAAGTATGCGTAAGGTTGAAGAGATGTATAGAATGAAAATAAAAAAAAGGTTATAGCACTGGAAAAGAAGAAGATGATTTTAATACTTTATAAAAGTCAACGACTAGAGCAGGTAGAATCTTTCAGATTCCTCGTTAGGCTGACAAAACAGAAATAAAGTATCTTGAGAGTTTTGAAATGTGGTTATGGAGAAAGATGATGAGAGTGAGGTGGAAAGACAAGGTGAGGAATGAGCAAGTTTTGGAATGGATTGAAGAGAAAAATTAACAGGACAAAAAGAAGGAAGGCAAACCAGTTGGGGCACATTATGAGGCATGACTGCTGTGTAGAATTATAGAAGGAAAAGTAGGAGGAAAATGCAGGAAAGAAAGATGAAAATTTAACATGATAACAGATGTATGGGAAAACAGAACCTACCAGGAAATAAAAATACAGGCACAAAATAGACAAGCGTTCACCTGAAACCTGTCCCAGGACAGATTCATTTTCATGATGATGTTTATCTAAATACTCGCAATGCAAGGAAATTATCATGAAAAATCAGTCAATTTTATTCCAAATTACAATTATGAGATTCTTACAAAATTTTAACGGCAATTACTAATGATATTGAAAATGGAAATCAACAGTACCGTAAAATATTTGCTATCTATTTTCAGTTTATGATGTTGTATACAAACTTTTGTCACTCCTTTGGTAAGATTAATTGCAAACATTAAGGGAAGTCTTCCAGAAATATCCATGCCAAATAAGACTCGTGAAATGAGGGAAGGTTTTCATTGATATTACTTTATAATTAACGTAGCAAGAGAGAATACACAATTTAACTATGTATGTAAGGAAGGAGGAAAGGTATGTATTGGGGAAGTCAGGTCTTATCATACTCGTTTGAATTAACAGCAATATTTTTACATGAACATAGTTTTGCTTATGTTGACGACAAACGCCTCAAAATGTTTAATTACCTATTGCGATGTGAGAGTGAAGTAGCGTTATAACTTAGCAATTGAAGAGACTATCCATCATTCAAACATCAGAACCTTTATTGAAAATATTATATCCATGCATCTTCATGGAATATGCTAACCTTGCAAAACTGAGGTCCCAGGTCTGAATTCAAGGCATGGTTGTTTTCGAGTGCATATATGAAGGGGTGATTTTAAGAATGGTCAACCTTGACTAATTTTATGACCCTTAAAGAAAGACGAAGTAATGATTATTATTATTAGACTCCAACCATTTGAGTTAGTTGATACCTCAATTGCATCTATTTTGAAGTCTCAGAAAGAAAGATGATAACGAACGACGAAACTTCCCATTAGGCATACAACCAAAATATCTAATATGGCCCATGATCATGTGGATCACATTTTGGGCCATACGGAAAAAATGTCTTGTTTCCCATCAAATACGTTACTAATTTACTCAATGCTACAGTGGGTTAATTTTTATAAAATCTATAGTGGTTGTTCATCGCATAGCCACTTTCAAAGCCACTAGTAGATCTCTTTATCCAGATTTCTGATCTATTTTGTTCTAAATTCAACTCTCTTTTTTCCATCCACATAACTTCCACTCTAGCTGAATAAAACATTCATTTATTGTTCAAGCGTAATTTCTTAATCTTTACCATGTACCACTTTTCATGATTTCGGTTTTTTCTCATAGTCGCAGCTGACTGATGTCATACTTGTAGCTCAGCTTACCATTAAGTCCATCCACTGGGTTATGGATTACTGATTCACAAATGAAAGTTACTTCATTTGATTCCGATTTTCTATTTGTTTTTATAATAACACAATAGTTTGATTCCATTGATATCGAGCTTGTTAAGGGAGGGGGGGGGGGTCAATTTATCTTTGACGCTACATAAAAAATTCTAATCTAAATTAATTTAACCAGATTTAATTCTGAGAGGATGTCACCAGCTCTTTCACGCAGAACTTTTATTCAAAAGAAAATCACACATACGAACCACGAAACCATAACGAAACTATAACTTCTTTCTGACAAATACCCGCTAAGCCCGCCAAATTCCACGACATTTAGCGCCAAAGCGGAAGAATTGGGGATGGATGGAACCCGCTTGCGAATCCTCCCACGTAGCAAAGGAGCTATTACGATGATGAAAGCCATTGGTCGATACGTAAGATACTTTACTAGTTAAATCGGCTTAATTTTCGAATTAGTAAAATCAAATTAAATTTTCCGGCCGAAACCATACAAGAAAATAATAAAAATGAAATACTTTCAATTTAACAAATTAAGTTCTCTCACATAGGATGATTACGTATAGGGCATAGGTACGTCATTCACAAAAATTCCTACAACCTCCAGGAAACTACGTGTGTCATGAAATATCAATGAGAGGCATTTCTGGAGTATTTCTCTTTTGAAATTTAACTTTTAACAAAATAGTTCTTTAAATTAAGAGGACTAATTACTAAGATGCTTTGCCTCAATTCAGTTCGTCTTATACTAACATAATATATTATTTTAATCGCTTAGTGTCGTGAGAAGATGGCTGCGCCTTCGTTGTTGGAGGCGTTTAACGATTGCTGTGTATTACAGACCGGAGAAGAGAGATGAGGAAAGAAACGATGATTTGGTAAGTAACTTATCAACTTTTTTGAAATTCAAGAGTCTTTCTTAGCTAAGATTTCCGCCATTGAACTAGAAATCTCGGTGAAATGTTGCTGCAGAATCAGTGTTTTGGTATCAGATATTCTTGTACAAATATATTTTTAGGTCTATATTCATTCAGTGAGAAACAGAAATATTAAGCTCTTAATTATAACAACTTCGGTTTCTAACAACAAATGTTGTTCCCTTAAGATAGTTTTTACCATATTGCCTTTACATTTTTCTTGGGAAGGTTATGAATCTATAACTCAGTATTTTAAATATTTGGACTTCTTACTAATGAGATCAATTATCAGTGTCATTACAGAATAAGGTTATTTGGAAGAAAGCTTCCTTTGTGTCTAATTTACAAAATTCTAGCTGTTCCAATTTAAGGGAGATCAGTCTATTGCTGAAAATTTCCTGGGAAAACTATGCCATAATCAGTCACATTAAGTTAACAATTATGCTTTATTTGGTTTTAATTTCTGTTTTTTCCCCTCATTTTTAATTTTAATGTTACCCATGACTTATTGATATAGTGAAAAAACCATTGAATAGTAAGTTCACATTGAATTTTATTTAGCCTTATTTCTTATTTTTTCTTTTATTTTCAGCCGCAACATGCAGATATCCTTTACATATTAGTTGTATATCTGTTCCCCTCGAGTTCCACATTTATGCTGGTATATCAGCTGTAGATGAAAATAGTTATTAGGCAAGTTTTCAGGAATTTCGTTCAATTGTGTGTCCTAATTTAAAAAGAATTTATTATATTCTTTCTCAGGATTCCTATCCTTTCTCATTTCTCCGTATCCTGAGTTTTAGTTCAGGGTGATGATAGCCATATGGGGATTCTTTTTGTCTTTTATCACTCTATTTATGTATCGTTTCTATGTTGATTTTGATTTAGAGATAACAAAGTTTTTTAAGTAAAGAAATTCATTATAAAAATCACTAGTTTCCAAGTCAATTTTAATTTAAAAGGTGTACGATATTGTTCAATTTAATTTCAGTAGTTAATGAAAGTTATTAATTGCCAAAATAGGGAAATCTCTTTTAATATTTAGCTTTTAGGTACCAGAGCTTAATTTACACAAACTTAACCTAAGACTGGAGGATAATTTGAACCCCCCTATTTTATCCTTATATTGGTGTTCTTGATGTTACAATTTGGGTCCTTTAATACAAATGCTTCATTCATCCCACCCTTATATTGACACTGGAAGACACCATGTACATATTTGTCAATTCTGGATGCTACTATCAATTTTTATTAAAGAGCATTCACCCTTGTCTAGCAATACTTTCAAATTTGACATATTGTCCAATATTAATTGTACATACCTGTTATTTAGTTATAAAATTTCGGAATTAAAACTTTTCACCATAAAGGTATTCATTTGGAATTTTGTTTAATGGATTCATTTGTTTGCATAGTTTTGTTTTAAATTCGAATTTTATAAAACCTGGCAATATGAAATTAGAATACTTAATCATACAAATGTAGAATCTCTTGTGTGTTTACACCTTTCCTGGGTCACTAAAATAAAATTTTTGTATGAAATTTTGCCTGCCTAACCATCAGTGCCTAAGGATCAGTTGCTTGATGGAAGCTTCATACCTGTGTCATTTGATTTGCCCAAACACTATATTGCTGTTAATCTAATGAATATCACTTACTCTACCTTTACTTTGTGGAACTCCATTAAAAAATCACAAGAAACCATACTTATATCCTCTGGGTTTAAGGTAATATTGTGGCAAATGCAAAGTACTGTTTAATCTTTCTGAAGTACAACTATTCAGCCTTATGCAGTTAAAGAGTTATTCCACAGAAACATCTTTTGCTGCACACCTTTGTGTTATGTTCAGTCACATATTTCATCATGGCCTTGGCTCCCTTTATTACTCAAATTGGCCTTAGTTTTTTAGTTATGAATTGTTTCTTAACTTCGAATCAAGTTTGAGAATCTCATAGGTTAATAACTGTGAATTTCTGCTAGAAATTAGGGTTGTCCTTAATCTGGGAATGTTTTATGCTGAGCAATGAAAATTATTACTAATTAGCGACTTGTTGTGCCATATCACAAGGATGTATGCCGGAATGTGAATTTGATGTCTGTTAAATTAGCACAGTACCAATGAATCACATTGAAGTATTGCATAATTAAAATTCAAAAATTGTTGAAATTGTAAAACTGTCACATCATTAGTTTTGTGTGCTATTTTATGTATTATTTTGCCATTTTGATTATATTTAAATTTCTCTTATTAAAAAAAATTGTTGTGCTAATCTTTTTATTTAACATTTATTTTTGTATTGTCTATTTATAAAAATAAAGATTTTGCAGAAAATACATTTTTTGTTATGATTTTCTTGATTAAGCTGTTTTTATTTATTTAACAAGCCAGGGGAGCCCATTTATATTATCAAAACACAAATATCAAAATATATATAAGTATACAAAAGCAACTGAATAACACAAAATACCTCTCTGAAAAATACAATAAATTGAATGGCGCAAGTTATCACAAAACGCATTATATAAGTTGTAATAGTAACATGATGTAAATTTGTCAACCGAGTTAAAGAAAAATAATTAATACAATATAAAATGTCAGAAAATACATTATACATACAAAACAAAATATATTAATTTCTTATAAAATAAGATATAAATTGATATATTGACATTAAAAATATACCCTAGTTAATCATTTTTAATACTGGCAAATGTTCCCATTTGTTTAATCGCTGCTCCTTCATGCTGATATTTGGATTTTAAATAGAATTATAGCTGTTATTCAGTAATTAGCAATCCCATCAAATTTTAGCTATTTTTATTACAAATGAATATGTATCAATTCCATTTTTAGAAACGGAGAGACCGACTTGAGACTATATGGCTCGCGGACGTGCCTTGCTTTGGTGTGGGATATTTTCTTTTAGTTGTTCACTGTCGTCTTCGTTCTTTTTCTGTCTCATCGTTGGTGGTTGCTTTTGGATGTTTGTCAGTGAGTCTCTTTTTTATTAATTTGGTGGTTTTATTGGTATTTTTATGGATTTTTGTGTTTTCGACTGACATTAGTCTCTTGCGATTGTCCTCTGCCGCCTCAGTGGAGGTAGAAATGGATGTGGGTGTGCTCATATTACCAGTATCATCTATGATAGATCCATCTTTGAATTTGTAGTCCTCCGAGCTATTGAATAATCTAAATTTGAATAATTCTGTTCAGTGAAACCAAAAGCGTCACCTCTAACATTCATTGGTCCGGCTGACTCTTTGCCATGGCCTCTACAATTGTGTTTAATTGTCAGTGTACCTCCCTTCCAGTTCAAAGGCCGGTTCAAGTATCCCCCCTTCACTCTGACATGGGGTAGGCAGCTGTCGCCTCTGCCCCTTCGTCTTCCCCTATTTCAGTCTCCGAAGATGGAAGAATTTCTCCTATTCTTTCTGAACAACCTGTCCCAAAGCCATCAGGTGACAGCGGAAACTTAAACATCAGTACATATGCCCCGAGTGTTTGTAAAAACAATATACCTCTCACAAGCGCTATGACTATGTGCAGTAAAGGCCTGAATGGAATTTTTACTTTCTTCAGGAAAAGGGTTACACACCTTCAGAATGGCCTGAACAAAAACAAGGACTTAATCTTCTAAGCCATCGCAAATGCCTCAATTTACCAATATGTGCTGGCGATTGCGGGGAAATTGGGAGGGGGTGATAAAGTTACCCATGCAACCAGGTTATCAAACCAGAAGATCTGTATCTACGTAATGTCTGAAACTCTGGTCAACTCATTCATCTCGAAGTTCGGAGGTATCAAAATTAACAATACATGGTTTCTGGCAACTGGTGAGACGAATTGTAACAACTGCAGATGAAATCTTTCTGAGCAATGACCTGCCTGAGGTTTCCATTAATGACCTAATCAAGATACTGAGTCAGGCGGGAAGGGTGGTCTCGCCCATATACCTGTTATCCCTCGCTGCATGAACCAAGGGGTTTACACACATCTCTTCCTGGCAGAGAATGACATATGGTGGTCAGGGAAAATGGCGTCCTCCAAGGTTCTGTACTGAGCGTCTCTCTGTTTGCAGTGGCAGTAAGTAACATTGAGATAGGAACCTAACATATGCAACCTCAATCTGCTTCCTGGGTCTAACACTTGATTGCCACCTCAACTAGTGTAAACACATAACCTGGCTAAAAAATAAATGTTGTAAGATTCTAAATATTTTAAGATTTTTAAGCAAGTCCACGTGGGGGGCAGATCATAGCACCATGCTTCTTCTATACCGGGCATTAGTGAGATCTCAGCTGGACTATGGATGTACCATCTATTCCTCTGCACGAGAGTCACTTTTAAGGACATTATCCACAGTCCATAACACCAGACTTCTGATAGCAACCAGCGCTTACAGGACATCTCCAGTCATTAGCATATATGCTGGTTCTTGAGAACCTCTGGTGATCTGTCGTAACAGCTTGATGTGCAGCTATGTCACAAAAATTTTAATAACACACCCATGCTACGATACATTTTTCCAACCCATGCCTGTTAAAACCTTTTAATCAAAACACAAAGGCTATGCGACCAATCATCGCTCGTTTTAATGATTTCATCTTAGCTCAGCACATTAACCTACCTGATGTCAAACACCCTGCTCAAGAAACCCTCCCTGGCTGATGCCCCACCCAAATATAAATTTGCTGTTGCATAATCAGTGCAAATCCTCTACCACGGCTGAAGAATACAAGCAGTCTTTCTATGAGATTTTGCAAAAACATGCCTACTTAATGGCTGTTTATACTGACGGATCAAAATCAGACACGGCATGTGCCTGTGTAGTGACATCATCCCACCACAGGGTGATTAAAGCCGAGCTCAGTCCTCTGTCCTATATTTTCAAGGCTGAGCTGACTGCAATCAAACTAGCCCTTCTGAGAATAGAAGGAAACTGGTTGTTTCTTAATCTGCACAGATTCCCTTAGTGCGCTACATTCTATTGCCATATTTTTCCCAACATACTATAGTTCAGGATAAACAATCCGACCTTACCTTATTAAACAAAAAGGGCATAACTATCAAGTTTCTCTGGGTCCCTGGACATGTAGGAATAGCGGGAAATGAAAGGGCAGACAAAGCCACTAAGGAAGCCTAGTACATCCCCATGCCTGACTCCTTGCAGGTCACATATGAGACCTGAGAACCTGTCTCCGAAAAGTGGCCCTGGAGTTATGGGTGCAAACCTGGAGAAACCTCCTGATCAGGAAGCTCTGACTCATTAAAACAGTCATACTAGTGTGGGCCTCCTGAATTAGGTGCAATCGGAGTGAGGAGGTAGTGGTCACTTGTCTGAGGATCGGGCATAGTGCTATGACCCACTCATACCTCTTTACAGAATAGAAAATACAACCTTACTGCAACAAATGCAATTGCCCAATCAGCATCCAACATCTTCTATAGGAATGCGATAAATATGAAACGATTCGCAGCTCGTTGGGAATCAGAGGAGAGACAGCCTAGGAGAAGACCAAGACACAATATCCAGAGTACTGAACTTTTTTAGACAAACTGAGCTCTTTAAAAAACTTTGTATATGTTATCCCTATACTCGAGTAGGCATGAATAGCATTTCTACTCCATTTTATATTTTAAAATACTAATTTTAATCACCTACCCTACCTTAAAACTAATTAGCACTAACCCCCACTAATGTGATTATGTGGCCACTATCACACCACTAAGATACAACAGAGTGGTTTCAACCTAAACAAAGAAGTGGTGCAATATGACCTAAGCTGTCGACGCACCTTAAACAATAATCACACACATTTTAAACGCATGGACTTATGAATCAACCCTGTTTATAGAAACGAAACTTAAGAACGAAAGTATGAGTGGATTATAAATTGTTGAAAGATCTTATGCTTCAGACTGATCTTTGCTTATATAACATAATAATCTCTGCCTCACCAGTTCATGCTGTTGAAGTTTTCATAAGCCAGTCTGCAAATATGCTGACTGGCTTATGAAAACAATCAGCCTCTTATAAAATTCTCTCATACAACATCCAAAGCAACTGAAACATTAGTCTAAAACAATTTAAAAGGCTTTCTCTTTGTCACTGAGGCAGCTGACTCACAAAGTAGGCTTATGACAAGCATCTTAGCTCAGGTGGTAGATTATGCCACTATGCGTCTCATATTGCCATGCTTTGCGAGCATGACAGTGTGTAAGAGACACTGCATGGTAGTTCAGTGCTTAGAATACCTGCCTGAGAGGTAGGGGTTGAGTCCCAGTCATGTCATAAATTTTCACACCTGTTTATCCTTTAACAATTATAATTGCATGATAAGCAACCATGTTCTTGCATTCATGAACAAAAGTTGCACTGGAATGAAATTTAAGTAGGATACTTTTATATGAAAAATACTCAGTTTGGAGGAAAAGAATTTCCTACACAACCAAATAAGGCCAATAAGATTCAGCATTTTTGTGAATTTTTCTGGCAGTGTTCATTACTTTGTCATATCTGTTCAAAATCCAAATTTTTGTTTGTATTACACATTGTTACCCCTTAGTATGTCTTAAATATATATTATTTTAACTTTAAACATATGTTCGGTTAATGAGTATGTTTTTCATTCTACTTCTTTTTATATGTAATGATAATTCGTGATTCCTTTACCACAATGATAACTTTATTGATGGTTATTAAAGCAACTTCATGAAATAGTCTAATAGAGGGTTTTCAGAAGCGCCTATTAAGGTTAATATTGAATTCTGTATTTAAAGAAGATTCTGGTCATTTTCATCAATTGACTACGTCATCACCGCAGAGGGGTGGCTAATTGCTGTTTGTCTCACCAACTTAGATCATGCTGCAAAATCAGCTGCTCAGGGTTTGAAAAAGACGAAATCAATAAAGGGCTCCATTAACAGATTGTCTCTCTCAAGTTACCTTTTTCTTGAGGAAAAAAGATGTTTGGAGAAAACAGTGGCTTTTATTTCCCTTTTGCTCATCAATTTCTCTCAAAAAATGTAATATTTTCTGGGTAAATTTTCACAAGCTTAAACAAGGATTCATTATTAAATTAGTCAACATTAATAATTCAAAAATGTCCTGCTTTAGTTTTAAATGTGAATATCCCAGAAGTGTGATCCTCTGATTATCATGGAGCATATGACTTTCTGCCTCAGAGTGGCTGAAGTTGGCCCTGCTAATCCCCCCCTTTCAAAATTTTCTCTCTCCTATGGAATCACAGCTATAAGTTTGCTTGATATTAGAATTGATATATCAAATCTTAGTTCCTATGTGACCGACTTAGATGGTTTTGATTAATTGTGATCCATCAACATATTTTCAAATTATAATTCCTGATCTCTTATGAATAAACTTTTGATGATGAAATAACAGTTGCTCTTTCATAGATGAAGAATTTTAATGACATTTGTATGCCTGGAGAGGTATGATTTAGCCAATTTTGCAACGTCAAATAATGAGCATTTTCTACTTTCTATAGAAAACTGTTTCCCATTACAAGGCTCTACCATTCTGCTGCATAATGAACTCTAATCTTGAGCTGGGAATTACCTACATTCTCACAGTTAAACCTTGAAATTCAGTATTAGAAAATGAATAAATTTTCATAGAGAGCTATGAGAGAATATTTTTCATTCTATTTCCTCTAGGGTAACTAGCAAGATTAGGAAATAAAATAAGAATATTGTTAAGGAAGAGACAAAGAGGCTGCATAGAATGCTGGAAAAGGCTGCAAGTTCCTCACCTCTGCTCTGTACTTAAAGCAAATTGCTCTGCAATAATATTCCAATTTAAATTATTTAAGATTTTTTATGTTTAATGTTATACCATCATCATCAGTCATTTTCAACCTGAGATCAGATGTAGGCTTCCCCAAGAGTTTTCCAATTCTCTCTATTCTGAGCTTCTTGTTGCCATATTACCCCTAATTACTTGATGATGTCTCTGTTCCATCACTCCTGTGGTCTTCTTCTTGGTGTCTAGTTCAGAACTGCTGATGTCCATCGGTTGTTGTTCCTCCTCCAAACATGGCCTGCCCACATCCATTTCAGTGATCTTACCTTATCTATGATGTCTGTCACTTCTGTCATCTTCCACACCCAGGTGTTGCATTTCCTGTCTCTTCTTGTGATTCCAAGCATACACTATTCCATACTTCTTGTCTTTAATCACTGCATTATTGCTGTATTTCACACCAAAGTTTCTCTATAGGTCAAGACTGCTAAAATGCATTGGTTGAAAACTTTCTTCTTCAAAAACATTGGCATTTTTTACTTAAGAGTATGTGCATTCCTTCCAATGGTACTCCAACCAACTTTAATTCTTGATCTCCTGTTTTTACCAGCTATCCTAGGTATGTATTTTGAGCAGACATCAGGCATATCTTCAAATTTACAGGTTCTTTTTCTGCAAAAGAATTATACATTACATTTATTTTAGCTTAGATTACCTTGAGTCTTATCTTTTGTATAATTGACTTTAGTTCTGGGAGTTAGATCTTCTGCTTTGGTTACAAAGACTACTACATCCTTTGCAAAATGCAGATGACTGATGTACTCCTCATTTATCCTCAAACCCCCTCTGAATCTAATTTTAAAAACTTCCAGAACTGCAGTGAATAGCTTGGTTGATAGGCTATAACAGTTGATAGGATAGAACAGAGGCTGTAGATCCTTAAAGATGCTTATAAGAATTGGATGTACTAAACTGCTTTTAAGTAGAGCTTCCCATGTAGAAGAGGTACTTACTGAGTCAAAAGATTGCTTGTAGTCCACAAAGCAGAGTACAAATGGCATCTCATATTCATTCGTTCTGTTGATAATTTCTTGAAGTGTGTGGATGTGGTCTGTGGTAATGAATTCCTTGTGGAATCACAAGGGATTAGAGGCTTGTTGTCTGGGCTGGGCTGCTGCCTGGATCGTCCTCAGATAATGCTGTAGCCGTACAAATGCTTAGTAAAAAACAAGGAGAAGGCTGTTGGGGCAGTAATTCTTCAAATCTATTTTGCTTCCTTTCTTGTGGTGACCTTTTTTATTTCTCTGGCCAAGTCCATATTGTCCTAGGACAATGTTATCTTGTTCTTGATTACCTACACAAGCATTAAAATCACTCATAATGAATTTCCATGGGTTGCCATTCTTATCATGTTCAGTGCTAAGTATCTGATAGAAGTTTTCAATTTCTTCTTTGCTGTTAGAGTATAAATTTAGATGATCTGAACAAAGTAATGCTCATTTATCTTGGGGATGAGCTTACATATTCCGTCAGATACACTTTCTATTTTCTCCACATTATTTTCCCACTTCTGGATCAAGAAGCAAAACCCACCAAGGATTCCATCATTTGTACCCCTGTAATAGACCAAAAGCCCTTCCTTGAGCATAAGGATCTGGTCTTCTGATTTTCCTTTGACTTTGCTGAGTCCAATTACATCCCATTTTATCTTCTTTGCTTCATTCAGTAGCTCCAGGAGTCTATCTATGCTCTTCTAGCTGCAATAGTTGTAAGCTACGAAGGGTTGGCTGGTATCTCTTTTCTTCATGATGGACCTCTGCAATGCCACCACCTCCCGGACATCCAAATAGGTGGTACTTTTATGTACCGATAAATTTCTATTACAGAGGCTTATCATGAAAATAAAATTTTTGGGGTGAAGGACAATAATTCAGGCTGTCCTACTGCTTGTTGGTGGATGCCACTCTGTTTAGTTGGGTAGATTGTTGGCCTTCTTAGCATGGTTGATCCTGGGCTATGAGGAGACAAAGTGCCTTAAACAGGGCCTAAGCAGAGGTTAGGGAAGGTTTTTAGCAATTCAAGGTTGTTTCATTGATCTTTTGTAATAAATGAATGTCATATTTGCTTAGAAAGTTCTCATTTTATCTGCTTTTTCATTTGGATTTTTGATGGTTGATTGAATTGTAAAGAATTGTCAACCAGAGCAAACTTTTGCAGTATGGAAAGTTTGATGATAATTCAGGACAATGTTCAGGAAAGTTTTCTTCCTAAAAGGAACAAGCCAATGGTAGTTAAAGCTCTTATTTCAGATACAGGAATTGCATTTTAATAATTGGTTTCTAATTCATATGAATTTAATATTTTGGGTAATTTTTACATTCAAATTTGAAATATAACCTATTTCCTCATTGCCTTTGGGTAACTAGTGGTCTTATTTCTCATTCATAACTCTATTATATTTGCTAGGAAACCTTACTTTATAAGATCTTCTCTCTTCAAATAATTCTTTTTGATAATATGCTAATTCTTTTTCAGATGCACCATGCCGGTGCCCAGTGTTGCCACTTCTATCTCATTTCACCCATCTTCTTCCTATGTTTTCTCCCCTTCCCTATCTCACTTAGCTGAGCCCAGAATAACTACTACTACCAATGAACTAGTTTCCCTCTCTCTACCTCCTTCATTGGCTATTGTAGACATGGCAACACTGAACTCCTTGGATGCACATTCCTGTAGAAGTGCATGCATGGACTGCAGGAATGTCCAGACCCTTCCATCTCAAGAAAATCTTTCTGTAACTTCAGATCCTGTAATACCTGCATCAAATCTATCATCCTCCACAAGCTATGAATTTAAGGAAAATGTGTTGAGGGAGGATAGCAAACTTAAATCTGTACCTTCAGTAGAATCATGCTCTAGAACCATTGATTACCAATGCAATACTGATGTAGATATCAAACAGACTTTGAAGTCCTCATCTTCTCCGGTGAAAGCGCGTGTATGTGGATCATTGAGTCAGACTGAGTCCTTGAGTTGTGTTGAACCTCTACCTAGAAGCCTTATAACTCATGAGATTGGATATGGGATGAGCAAAAAGCCAGGAACAAGATGTGCTTATAATAAAGAGAATTGGGAAAAAGAGGACAACATTTCTGAATTAGGATCTCTGAGTATACAATCTGATATCTTCCATGAAAATAAATCTAAATCCTTATTGCCTGCGAATTCAGCTCAAGGCCTCCATTCCAGCAATGAAGATATATTACATGAAGAAATTTTAAGTGTTCCATGTCAAAGGGGTAATACAAATGAATTTTATTTTGATAAAACTGTAAGTAGTGGAAGACTAATGTATATTAGTAGTGATTTGAAACTATCATCTATTAAAAATTCAATTCAGCAGCAGCCTTGCATTGAAGAAGGAACCAAAGCAAAGAGTGAGCATTTGTTTAAGCCACAAAAGATTACAGCCCTCTCCAGTAGTTGCTCATCTGACCAGACAGAAGACAAATGTACAAGCCAATTGACAGATTTGACAGCAGAGTCATTACAGTCTCTCATTGGCAGCTTTTCCAGTTATGAAAGAATGTTATCTGTTTATAATCACTGCAAAGTTAATGGAAATAAATCCAGCTTCATGCTAATCAAGAGCCCCTCTTTGCAGTTAATCAACTCCAATAATATTGCTGAAATCATTGCACCTGAAATGTATATTTATGATTTTTCAGTGAACAGGAACACAGTCATTAGAACTGGTGATTTCCAGCATATAGAAATGAGGGAAAAGAAATTACAAGAACTATTCACGTTGGTTTTGATGGAGGTGCCTGCTCTTTTTGACCAAACTATCACTTTTGATTTATCAGAAATACTACTGGAATGCAGCAGCAAAGACTTAGTGATCCAAAAAAGAGCATGTTTCGATATAAATTTTCCCTATTTAAATAGAATAAAAGTTGCTGCTGTGCAAAATATCTGGAACCTAAATGATGAATCATATGCTTTTCAGAAGAATCTGTCTGCAGATGAGGTATTTGTTAGAGTAAACTCAGCTAATTTTAGTTTGAAGCAATCAACTCAATGGAACCCTATGCATAAAAAAGAATCATTGTTGGGGCAAGGCTGCTTATCCTGTTGGATGATAAGGTTGCATGAGCGATTCTTGGTTCATAAAGTCTCCTTTGGGAAAAATCAGTCTGATTCTAATCCTATATACTTGGGCTTCTTAGTATCTTCTGATTTCTTGCACTCATTAAATATTTCCACCTCCCTAAAGGGGTCTTTGAGTATAAGTCGTAGTTCATCCCGTCCCAATCAGAAATATTCAACATGTACCTCAGTTGATGTTCAATTCAATGGCAATAATGAAGATTCCGTTCCTGTGATTCCCCTTGGCTTGTACTTGCCAAACGGGGTGACTACTGACACAGACTCAAAATGGCTTATATCATTTACGAATAGTTCGCAAAAGGACTCACAACATTTAGAGGATATTTTTCTGACAAAGAGAGATGTTAGAACAAGAAATGCAAATACAAATGTTCGTTTAAAAAATCATTTTGGTTTAGGTGCTGTTAATTTTGAAAACAATTCAAAAGATTGCCACATATCAAAATTAGGTGCTCAAAATAATGAAACAAATGAAGGTAATGTTCATAACAATATTCTCTTTCCTAAACTGCAACTACCAGGTAAAGGAAAGTCTGAATTTTTGGTTCCTTTGGTATCTATTGCTAGAGGGAACAAGGATATTATAGAAGTTGCATCGTTTTCAAACAAGATATTGCAGTGCCATAGTCAAAATTCAAGTTTTCAGGCTCTGAATGATGATCTTCAAAAGAATCCTAGTGAATCACCCAAAGATTTAGTAAGTGAAACGAAACAGATTGCAGAAATGGACTGTACAAATGTACCCTTTTCTTCTCCAGTAAAAGGAGAGTTTACGAGAATCTTGGATTGTACTGATAGAAGAAAAGATTTACTTCCTCCATCTTTTAATCAGATTAGAAAATCTGAAGAACTACTTTGTGCTAAATCCCAGCAAGCTTTAAGAAACCAAAATATGTTTCTGAAAAATGACATCATAGAGATGGTGAATGAAGAGAGTTTGCAGAGTATCAGGCATTCTATGGAAAAAAAAGATGATTTCAGCTTGGTGGGATATGAAAATGGCAAATTCCTAGACGAAGTGCAGAAAAGGACTAAGAAAAGTCAAGTAGGATTAGACATCCTGGATACGAGCTATCATTCCTTTAAGAAAAAATTCCAAGCCAAGCGTTTGGAAGGATATTGTAAGCCCTTCAAAGTCAGTAAAGTCAGCAAAAGTAAACTAGGGGTAGAATTAAAGAGATTAAAAAAGTATCCAGATGATGAAGTGGGTAATGCAAGGGAAGATTTAAACAGGAAGCTTGGGTCTTCTTGGAAACTTGACCGCTATGGTAATAACTGTCTTTCAAGTCTAAGAAACTTCATAACATATACCATGCTTGACTCCAACAGAAAAATATTTGAAAATAATATGAATGAAACAAATGATAGGAATCCGGTTATGGGCCATCACATTAACTACAAAATGGGGAGTGTAGTCACTCCACCATTGCCAAACAATTATGAGAAATTAGGTGCCTATGAAGGTGGAAGACAAATCGTGAAGCATAAATCGTCAGATAAGAAGGCCAATTGGAATTTTCTGCTTCCTTCTTCAAGCTCCACAAAGAGATCAAAGTTAACGTTACTTATCTTCTGCCTGGCTATAACATCTTTGCTGATTTCACTCCATGCTTTATCAACTGACTCGTCCCTTTACATTAAGCCAACCTTTTTTTTGGTCCAAGAAGATGATGCTCCAACTAGCTCAGAAAATCCCTACATCGAGGCTCCTCATTATTTTAGCCAAATTGAATGGGAGCGTTTTTCAGGAGATGTCTCAAAGTCAAGTCAACTAAAGTCTTTTCAGGAAATCACTGATGACAATGAAAAAATGAAAGCACAAAATCAAATGGGAAATGGCGTTAGTTACATCAAAAACTTGGAAATGTCTACAAAACTGATTCCAGAAAATAGTATTGAAATGTCTTCTGAAAGAATAATAGTTGGAGACAGTGAAAGGAGCCCTTCAGAAAATGATAAAATATTGGAAAATGAACAATTTAAGAGGCTGACAAAAACCTTATCCAGTGTCTTAGAAGTAAATGAAGATGTTAAGCAAAATCCAAACTTTTTGAAAAGCTCTTCAAATTTTCTCAGTGCAATGAATGTCAGTGCCAAAAAAGAAGAACTGAGTCCCTCAACAGATGGAAAATCATCCCATGATGAAAATGTGCTCAGCTGGATTAAGAATAAATTCAGGATTAAGAGTGATATCAACAGCAAGAATAAGATTGATTTAGATCCTAAATACTCTGGAACTGAAATTATGGAGCCAAAGAATGAAGAAAATATATATCAGTCTTACAAACCTAACAATGCTAAAGCATTTGATCTGTCAAACTCAGAGAATCAAACGAAACCATCAGTGCAGAGTAGTGAAGGAACTACAAATAGTCAGAATGAATTTGATCTGAATTTAGCATTTATAGAAAAGAATGAACTGAATGCAGCCTATGGTATAGATGGTGGCACAACTGGTGCTGATGTCAACATAGAAGATTACACTGGAGATGAAGATATAGGGGTATTAGCCACTTCTGGGAACCGAGTCAAGTTTCCAAAAGCAACAAGAAGATTACCTCAGGTGAGAATTATGCTAGTCGAATTATTGTTCTTATAATTTTGGTTGTTTAGGTTGGTACATTGGTTGATCAGTTGGGTTGGTACAGAGAGTTCTAGAAAATAACATGTACTTTCTGTTTAGTACTTTGCTGTTTACTCATGTAATGTTATGTAAGTACGATCAGAGAAGTAATTTCCATTTATTGAATTATTTAAATTGTTTTTTCATTTTTAAAAAATTACATTCAATGTTTGAAAACTAGGCCAATTACACTGTACACCAATTTATCAAAGTATCACTTGTAAATAAGTATTCATGTTTTATTTTAAATTATTACTTTCATCTAACTTGAATAAAGTCTGTTTATGTTTATAATCTTTGAATTCAGAAAATTAAAATATCCTGGTTACTTCTCATTGATATGCTCTCTATAATTTTATAAAGTATGATGATATGTATAGTATGCTGGTTTCAGTCATTTGCCACTTAAATAGGGAATAATTATACATTTATGTAAATATAAAATAAGGAAAGCACTCAAATAGTAAATTGAGTAAAACTTATCGCCTGAATGAATTCATTTCAATAACTCAGTAACATTGTTAAAAAAAACTCTCATTGATGTCTGGAAATAATTTAACTGAGGTTTATTTCCTGGTCTAAGGCCTTGATTATTGGAGTGAGAAAAGGAGGCACTCGTGCATTATTGGAAATGCTTCACCTTCATCCATTGATTCAGAAAGCTGCAGGAGAAGCTCATTTCTTTGACAGAGATGAAAACTATGCCAAAGGTCTTCAGTGGTATAGAAGACGCATGCCCCCTTCTTTGAAAGGACAAGTAAGTATTCCGTATTGTGTGTGTATATTCATATATACCGAAGTGTAATTGGTATTGAATTTTCAAATAAATTGACATTTAAATACCGGGTTTCAATGATAAGTAAAGTTGACACGTAGAAGGTATTTCTAGTCGATTATATAAATGATGGTGTGTGATATGTGCATAACTACTTACTTCTAAAGAATTTCCTTAAGTAAAACTTTGCTTCTAGTTGGTTTATCCATACCCATAAGGTAAAGCTATAAAGGAAGCATTCTATGAAAAATTGAAATGCAGTTGAGAAACTGTAAAATGAAATGGTATCATTTTAAAAGACATGGAAAGGTCTCCTTGAGAACCTTTCTATTTTGTGTGATTGGGTTCAGGAGAAAAGCATGTTCAAGGGCCGTATAATATGTTCCTGTGTTAGACAAGAAAATGCATTTTCTTTTATTTATTTTAAATTTATTTCTCAATATATTCTCCTTTTAACTCAATACATTTAGTCCAGCAATATTCTAATTTTTTCAAGCCATCCAAAAAATATGTTATGTCGAACTCTGTTGTGGCGATGACTTCCTTGAATGATGTAAATCACTTTTCATGTTTGCAAACAAAAAGAAAGCGCATCTGGAGAATAGGGTGGATGAGGTAGCAATTAGTACTGTAATTCGACCAGTTTTGCTGTGGTGATTGCAGATGAGTGAGCTGGTGCTTTATCATGATGGAAGAGCACTTTTTTCTATGCCAAATGGGGCCACTTTTTCCTCAATTCAGCATCAAATCAGTCCAATAAATCAGCATAGTACTGCCCCGAGATTGTCCTTCCCTTCTACAAATAGTCGGTGAAGATGATGCCTCATGAGTCCCAAAAAACAGTGGCTAAGACTTTTCCGGCCGATGGAACCGTTTTTGCCATTTTTGGATTAGGTTCACCAGGTGAAATCCACTGTTTTGACTGTTCTTTCATTTCTGGCGTGTAGTAATGGATCCATGTTTTGTCAACAGTCATGAAACGCCATAGAAACTCTTTTGCTTAAACATGTCCAAACAGTGCTCCGAAGTTGTCATGTCATTTTTGCTCCACTGTGAGCAAACACGGCACTCGCCGATAGCTTTCTCATGCTCAATTTTTCACGTAGAATACTTTGTCTGCATTCGATTGAGATGTTTACAATGTCAGCAATCTCTCTGATCTTCACACGACAATCTGCTAGCACGATATCATGGACTTTGTTTACCATATCCTCCGTATTCATCTCAATTGGACGGCCTGGGTGCTCTTCATCAACAACGGATGTTCGGCCACACTTGAATTCATTAAACCGATATCTGATGGTAGTCATCGAAGGTGCATGGTCCTTATAAACAGCATGCAATTTCACCTTGATTTCCTCACACGTCTTCCTATCTAAAAAAAGAAATCGAATCACTGATTGATATTACTCTTTCTCCATGGTGGCAAGCAAACACGAACTTGACTACTTTCAACAGCTATCAAAACAAAACTACTCGATAAATCTGTCTGAAATTTTGACACTCATATATCTAAAGATGGCGTTAAATTATGGCATACACATTTTGTGTCAGTGGTGCCATCAGTCACTAAACACTAAAACTATTTATCATACAGCCCTTGTATTAAGTGTTTCAACCAGGTTACACTATATATGGGTATGTACAGTTATTGCTCTTGCTAGCCACACCTAAATTTGGAATTGCATTCTTCTTTGCTATGCTCTTGAATGAAGTTTCTTCTGGTTTTTTCCACCTTTGGGCAACATGAAAATTAATGTGGAATTAGTTAGCAGAGCTGTCACGCTATTACCTAGGAAAAGTTTTAAGTTGCATTTTTTCCGATATCCTTAATTTAAATGAAGAAATGATCCATGTGATCCCCTTATACAATTGATGGTGAGCAAGATCATAATTATATTCAGGAAAACTGTAGCAAAAGGCTTTCAGATAATTTATTTAATAGTCGACACTTACAAATTAGTTGAGAGTGCTTAAAAACATTGTCAAGGCATGCAGCTCAGAGGGAATCCTTCTCACAATCCACATTTTCCAATCCCACAACTAAGATTATTTCATAGACTTGAATAATAACTCCCTTATTCCTTTCAGATTACTGTGGAGAAGAGCCCCAGTTACTTTGTAACCCCTGAAGTTCCAGAGAGAGTAAGAGCCATGAATGCAAGTATTCGTCTTCTCTTGATTGTCAGAGAACCTGTTACCAGGGCGATATCAGACTTTGCTCAGCTGAGAAGTCACTCACTTGCTGCCAAAGCAAATGCAACCTCAAGAACAAAATTAGATGGTGGAGCCGAAGAAGATTATGGAAAAAAGGTTTTTTTTCTTCAACGTACCCTATATGTTGTGCTATAAAATAATTTTAACTTGTATTGAATTGGGTATACGATAAAATTCTTATTACTTTCTTATTCTAGAGTCTGTTTAAGTTACTTTCTTAATCATTTGAAACTTAATTAAAACATACAGTGGTACCACAACTCATGAAACACTCAACTTAGGAACTTTTTAGTACTCCATTATGACCTCAAGATATGAACTTAATTTTGACATACAAACCCTGCTTGTGCTTTTATAATCATAAGTACTGCAGTATGTACACACTAGCACACGTAGATAACCTTGCAATAAACCTCTCCCTGGTGCAACTTTTCAACTAATTTGACATAATTTACAACATTTTACACAATTTGACAAAATTTGTCTATCATCTTTATCATCTTTTATTATGGTAGAAAAGTAAAGCAAGTTAATGAGTTTCCTACAAGATTTTCTCTGATAAGAGGAAAAAGCTACTGAGATAGCTCTTAAAGAGAAGGAGCCCTCTGTGAAACTTGCTACTCAAATTAGGATTATCTTATATTCATTTTGTTTGCAATATTTAAGCCAATTATTCTACCAATGTGTGGGAATGTAGGAAGGAAAGATCCCTAAAATGAATATGCTGTCTCAGTGTTTAGAATCTGATCAGATTTCACACATGTAGCAATATTTTCCTAGGCATTTTCAGAAGTACTTCTGTTAGTGATAGAGAAGTAGAAGAAGCCTATCTTACTACATATTTATATAATTGCTCAAAGATTATATTAATATATTACCAAAAATTATTTAAATGATTACAGCCAAATTGTTTTTCTCTCGTCCTTCAGGGATCATATTGCAACTTGCTGATGTTTAAATAATGTTTTTCTTTTTCAAAATTTCCAGACAGAATGGATTATTTGATTTACCATAAGATGCAATGGAAAACTAGGTTTCAAGATACAAACTTTTTGAAATACGAACTTTGGTCTAGAATTAATGAAGTTCGTAAGTTGAGGTACCACTGTATCTACAGCCTATGATCTAAAGTTATACACAAGAACCTCTGTTGTTGATTTATTCCTTTTATGCATCATTAGTTGTAGCAGAATAAATTTTGCATAGACAGTCTCAATGGAAATATAGGGATAGTTTAAATTAAATTAAAATAAAGAATTTAAAATTGTTTTAGTTCTTCAACTTCCTAAAGTGTAATGTAGTAGAAAATAAAGTTTTTTTCTATGTTACCTCACCTAAATTCATAACTGATAAAATTCTCCCTGTAAATTCTTCTGCTTTCTTCTCTAATATATAAAGAAACTAATTAACCTACTATAATAGTTTCAATTTTTAAGTTGTAGTTTGAAGTGTAAACTTCATTCTGCATTATGTGTCATCGTTTTTCCAATACCTTGGTTGTTTGTATTCTACTACATTTCTATACAGTTTTAAATCTTTTTATCGTGATTTTATAATGTAATCACTCACTCTTCTGAGAATGACTGTTGCACTTTAAAGAGTTAAAGGACAAGCAATATCATTAATATTACTTTTTATCCCCATTCAAGCATGATTAAACTTAATTGAAATAGAATTAAAAGTCTGTTAGTTGAGTTCTAATATTCAATGTCCCTTCTCATTGTATTTGTGTGGATTTCATATGATCATCATTTTTTGTTTAATTTTGTAAAAGAAATAAAGCCTTTAGGAAATGTTAACAAACTTTACATGCATTCCTGAGGGATGCTGTTCCAAGCAACCTGAATTTAAACAGAGATTTATTAGGAGTAAGGCAATCCTCTATGTCTCATAAAGGTCAAGTAAAATTTATTAGAAATCAATGGAATGTATGTATACATTACATTACTACAATATATTGTAGATGCATATAGACTAATAAAATTTGATTGTATCATTCGAAATTAGTTTTGTTAATAACTTTATCAAGAAATACAGATAATTAGTCTTATTGAATCTGAATCATGTACCTTGTTGTCATTGCCAATATTATGTATATTTTAGTCAGTATGATTGTAACAGTATATTTAACTTAATACTTTTAGAAAAAAGGTATTATACATATATTTTAGAGTTTGTTAGTTATCTTACTTATTGAAAATTGATAATATAATGATGCTTTTTTTAGCCAACTCGTTCTCTGTCATCTTTTGAATCTTTGGCTATTCTTCCTGATGGACGGGTAGACATGTCTTGGAGACCAATATCAGTCTCACTGTACCATAGACATATAGCAGCTTGGTTGGAAGCATTTCCCAGAGATCAAATTCTCATTGTGGATGGAGATCAGTTAGCCTCAAATCCAGCTCCTGTGCTAGCATCTGTGGAGAAATTTCTTAAATTACGCCCAGCTCTAACACCAACACATTTTTACTTCAATGCTACTAAGGTAAATCATATCATACCTTCAAATTATGGCATGTACCTTTACAGAGTGTTTGTGATACATTTGCATTAGTTTATCCATAAACTAAAGTTCATGGTTGGAGGGCTGCATCCAGAAAATTCCTAGGTTGAGGAATCACAGGTAATTTTGTTATTTGTGGGAATTATTTATTTTCAAAATATTAATAGTATTCTTCTTCATGAATAATCATTTTTAACAATTGCTGAAATTTCATTAAAATTGTCTGATTTTTGGTCTTAACAAAACTCCCTCATAAATGTCAGAAAGAAACCAGGTTTCTTTCTTTTGAACTTTATCTATTTACCTCCTCCGTCTCTTCTACCCAGATTTAGAATCACATAGTTTCTATTTTGTTGCTTAGAACATTTGTTTAGCTGTTGAATTGCTATTTCAAATTTATAATGAAACTGAAAATTCAGTGATATGAGAGTCTTTTATTGATTAGCCCAACATAAAAGAGTAAGGCTTGTCCAGTAACTTGCAGTGATGATCTTCCACAAGATTTATTTTGGATTGTACAACAATGTTTTGAATTTAGAGTTATTTGTGCCACTTTGCTTAAACTAATTCAAAGCTTGTGACCCACAGTTATTAATTCATTTTATCTGTTTGGAAATATTACAAAATTGTTCAACTGGAGATTTTTAATATTTTTGTATTTTAGATTTACCTTTGATGAATTTGATCAAGTTAATTCAATCCACATGTTTATCCAAAATTGATCTCCATGTAAGTAGAACGTAATATCAATAAGATAGTTGGGTTGATAAATCTACCAGAGATGACATTTTTGAAGTTTAGAATTATTAGTATAGTCCTCATATTCTTAAAGAGCTCATAGCAACCATATTATTCAGTCCTTTCTATCTCCCAGCAATTTTATGCTGAATACTCTTCTTGGTAAAATGAATTTGTTTGAGAAATAATATAAATTATGACTGTATTATAAATAAATAAATTGTTTTTGTAGTGATAATTCTTATACATGGCTTCTAGAAAAAAGCTATATCATTCTTCATCTGAATGAAGTGTTAATTGAAACTGTAGATCTTATTGAAACCATAATTACTGCTATTGTAAGAAATTATGTCAAGTAAACTATACTTGGTTTCAAGCATATTGCTCCATTAAACCTGGAAATTATTGTATAATGAAATATTCATTTCTGATTCAATGGTTTTTCTCCTTTCAGGGATTTTATTGTCTCAGAAGTTTGCCTCCAGGACAGCAAGTGGATGGCATGGCTATGTTGCCATCATCAATGAATCATCCTTCATCTCTTCCAGAAGGAAAATGTCTAAGGGAGAGTAAGGGCCGGAGGCATCCTCGTGTGGATCCATCAGTGGTCCATAAACTGCGGAGGTTTTTCGCTGAGCACAACAGGCGTTTCTATGAGATGGTTGGTGAAGATTTTGGTTGGCCTGAGGAATAAACTCATTGAATGTCAACACTTTAACTGTCTTATCCTCAGCTATAGCCCATTTACTGACTTAAATTATACTTAACCAGGTTCAATGTTGATAAATTATACATATCAGATGAGTAATAGTTGAGATCAGCCATTATTAACTCATCATTCTGTCTCCACTTTTGGAGATGTCATCATGTGATCAAACTACAGGTATTTGATTACATTGCACAAACTGCCTTATTGGCAATTTACATATCAGAGTTTCTGTGGAAACTCCAATTGGTAGTCATTAAACAGATTTATGAAATGTTTGCTATATAACGTGTTAAAATATGTTATTTTCTATGCTAGTTGTATTGTGGGTAAACAGAATTTTTGTTTATCTCAAAGAGTTAATGACATTAATCATACCAAAATGGAAAAATCCATTAATTTTTCTCAAAATTCAAATATGAATCAGTGTGATTTTCAATAATAGGATATGACTCTCTCTAATTTTAAATAATATTTGGGTAACTTCATGCTGTATATTATTATTTTTATGTTTTTATAAATATTCTGTGGAATTACTGTTACAAAGCATGTTTAGCAATGTTAAATTTCTATGTTGATATTTAGAAATGTATATCACAATTGACAGTATTTTCATCTTCAACCAGAATGAAGTAGGTTAAGGTTGTTTTTTTAAAACTTGTTCAATTTTAAAAGATTCATTTTTGAAAAATTCTTATAAAGTTTAAATGATAATAATTGTTATTACGTGAATATTATTTCAGGTTTAATTATCAGAGTGAGCACTGAGCATAATTTTTCACTGTAGGGTGACTAGGTGAGAGCAGAGATGCTCTACTTACTAAATGTTTTATGACGAAATCCATATCTTATTGGGTAATCTTATTATACCTTAGAATGAGCTCTATATACATATATTTATGTATATGTATATATAGGCTGAAATACATATCGTTATTGTGACGTAATTTTTACGTTAATGAAATGAGTAATTATGCCATGCTGTAGTTATATGATAAAGATGATATTTTTTCCAAACCTAGGATGCTTTTCAGGAATATCCCTGGTAGGAAATAGGATAAGTGATGATATTTGTATATTCATATCTAAGTGGCAATAATTTCTCATTTTAGCGAGCTACCTGTGTGAAAGAAAACATATCACATTTTATCTTGTATTTTAAGAGATATTGTTATGCAGAAATATTGTCTTGAATGTGAAATGAGTGGATGAATTATGCGACATCAGGGGCTTTTATGTGAATGAGAGAAAACAAAAAATCTCAAAAAGATTTTTGAATTGTAATTTATATTTTCTTAAGATTGAAAAGATTTTTGGACAAACCGATGCCAACAAACTGCAAGTGTGAAAATGTTAATCGATTCCCCTAGTTTGGTAAAGTCTAAGTTATTGTATATAATCTTCTCATTTAACCTTTGGATCACTGAGCATTGTTTAAAAGTATCCAAATCTTAGTTTCCTTTAATAAGTCATATCCTTTAATAATGTCTGTTGCTGCAATAACACTGAGATATTATCCCTGCGATAATGTAAAGCTACGAATAAAAATGTTTAAATAAGTGACTGTGAAGAAACACATATCATTAAGATTAGTTATGAATGTGAATAGTTTTTTAAATGGTTTTCTATGCATTTTTAATATATTCTATGTATAAACATTAATATTTGTCTTAAATGCTAGTGTAGTTAGAATTTAAAACCCTCGAATTGTTGCAAACTTTTTTGCAACCAGTAAATTATGAATACCATTCCTTGAATGCGGTTAGAATGAAAAAAAAGTTATGGGGTGTTACAACCCAAACTAATAAATTCCCTCTATTAAAGGTGCAAAATATTTGGATGTTATTCCTTACAATGAGGCACACTCAGATAGTGGTGAAACTTCAACATATCAATTTTACAGGTACCTAGCTTAAAGTCTAAAAGAGCCAAGGTTGTACACTCAGAATTTATTGTTAATGTTGCCCTCAGGTTAAGAGATACATATCATATGAATTGCTTCCTCCATCAATGAATGAATATTTACCAGTTAACTTTGAAATATATCTGTGTTATAAATATTATGTACTGTTTTAAAAATAGTTCAAAAGTGTGCAAATTTTATGACAGAACTGTTTTGAAAGTTTTAAATTGAGCGCATGTAGGTAAATGGATTAAATGAAACGTTTTAACCCAGTGAACATTGTATCAAGTCAATATTTTTTAGCTCAGCCATTACTAAGAATATTTCCAATATTTTAAGAATGATGGTATTTATTTGTTGTTCTTTAAACTTGGTGGTTAATTTCATCATAAATTGTAGGAAAAATCAAACATTTATGATATGTATATCCCTGTTTATTCCATCTTTGTACATATAAAATGAAATTAACAATTAATAATGTCAGAAAAAACATTCCAAAGTATTATTTTCCAGAAATTACACATAGCTTTACTTTAAAAGCTAGTTTTCAAAAGTTTCCAAATTATGTGTATACTTTTTGATATAAGATGAATGTAAAGCTCAATGTGATTATTCCAACGTAATCTTTAAATGGGAAAGATACATAAGCAACTCGGCTGGTTTACAGGATTTCTTTGAAATAGTAGAAAAGATGAGTAAGAAATGGAACATCTCATATTATTGTAATCATGTGGACAATTTTTGATAGCATAAGTATTTTACTTAACCCTAGACTTCTCATTGACTTTTTCTTTGTTCCAGATGATTGGTTGCTAAATATTGTGTTTCACTGAAAATGTCAGTTAACATTAATTCTTAATATCTGTAATTGAATAATCTGGCTTTTACACTGTTGCAAAATTTTCCTTCTAAGTAAAATGCTCTTACAAATGTAAGCAAAATCCTTGTCTTCAATTGGATTGCATTATCTTGTAATTTTCTTTATAATCCCATCATGTTTATTTATCAAATCATTTTCAGCGTATAAATTAGGTCATCTAGAGAAAGGTTCTTCATTAAAAGTTCTTAATACTAAGTTAACCTAGTTATGTGTGTCTTAAATCAAATCTACTTTTTATCTTATACAGATGCCATTATAATTGTTAATAAATTTGCATATTGAGTTATCTAAAAAGATATATTTTTTATAGAATAAAAAATACAATGTAGCTAAAGAGCTACAATCCTTCTATGTTAAATTTGATTTTTAGCTAAATCTCTGTCTTAATATTATAGTGCCTGTCATTCCAATGCTTGGTATACACCAATACTTACTGTAATTTATTCCTTTTTTGAAGTCACAATACCTCAGAATTGGGTTTTCTTCAATTTGGGAAAGTATAGTGATGAGATCAATTATTTTTCGAAATATCTTCACAGATACTTTATCTAAGATTTTTTAGTTGATAAATTCAATCAGTTGTAGATGAGGATAAGCATGATTCCCTCAAAGGTATGCACATGTTCAGAAGAATTCTAGATGGCTAAATATTGAACCACAAAAAGTTTAAAATATCCATTTGTTAATGAGCAAATTCGATTTCCAAAGTGTATGTTTCAGTATGAAATGGCTTATTTGAAAAATATTGAGCATTTATTTTTTGTAAATTATTAATTACATTGAAGAGCAAATGATTTTGCGTGTATGAGTGAATCAGTAGTAGAGCAGAAATTAGTACTGAGTGGTCATTTATTTTTTATTTAGAGCATCTCTAGCAGTATTTGCATATCTCAACTGAAAGCAATAACCAAGTAATTCCAGTTATACAAATATCCCTTTATTTGAGACCCTCAGGGAAATTAGTTTCCAAATATTGTTTCACCTTGACACTGGATACACCATCAGATGTGGCAAGTAGAATGAAAGATATCTGAAATATTCTTAGATTTTGGCACTTCACTTTCAGACATGAAAATCCAGCTCTCCTTTACCAATATTACTTTAATTATTATGTTTTGTATGGTGTGCATCTCAGAGCAGGAGTGACTAAGCACCTTATTTTGCCCAATGGCAAGTATGAGAGATTTCCTACCTGCCAAAATCAGTGCCTAATAGCTTTCCTTCCAGGTTTGGAACAAACACATTTTGCCCCTCATTTCAATAAGAAAATGAATTATTTTAAAATACATTCCGTATTCAGTTTTTATGGCAATATTACACATTCATATATCATGTTAAGCTTTTTTGGAAATGAAATAATAATTAAGCATATATTAACACAGTGTTCATGTAATATATTATATAAATTTTATGCTAATAGATTTGTTTTTTTTTCTATTAATATTTTTGGATTTTGTAAATTCTAAGTATAGAGCCTTTATTGCTTGAGGTTGCTTGTTTTAAAGACTAATTTCTCTAGGATTATTTATATACCTTACTTAGTTGATTATTTTAACTCAAGTTAATGAAATACAAAATTTTCATTTGTGAGCTTTGAATATCAGTTTCAAAACTCAAAATGTGAATTTTGATGATCAAATTTTTAATACGTCAACATATCAATTGACTAATTCCAATAAAATATTGATTCCATTTCATGCGCCCTATAGAATATAGCTTTTTAAAATCTCAAATTTGAAATTTTGTGACTATATTACTGAGAGCAACTAATACAAAGTTGCTGTTGTAAGTATATTTGCTTTCATCTCACATATTTTATAGGGAAATATTAATTTTCTCTTGGGCCTTTTATTGATTCTTTAAACTTGTAGTAGTTGTTATGAAAGATAAGCATTTCTATTGTTATTAATAATCAGATAGCATCCTTTGTGTTGCATTCACCTTGTTTTGCATTTATTATTGTAATTTAACAGTTTCCTTACATTGTAATTTTTTCGAGTTATCATTCCACCTTTAAAATGCATTATGATATATTACAGTAGTCTTGATTCCTATGATATATTCATTTTGTTTGATTGGCAGAAGAAAACTATAAGGAAACTTCCAAATTTATGTATGAAATACTAATTTCATCTGGAGCAAGTATAATACATGCAAATATTCATAAATATAGTTGAAACTTTGCCTGAAAATGTTTTCCTTGCCGCTAGGCTCAGCAAAATTTGTTCATGTCATGTTCATGTTCATGATTATGTAGTTAATCTTTGGCTGCAATGTATATGAGTATTGTTAAGAACTTCCTCATCTGAGATTTGTTATAAATATACAAAATCAGGTATTTGTGGATCAGTAATTTACTCATTTAATGCTGAATTTTTTACTTGACCCTAAAACTGTAATAACACCAAATTCTCAAATAATATATTTTTTGTTTGGGATTCTCAAATTAAAATGTTGATCTTATGCTTGTAAATTACAGATTATTGATTTTAGTCCTTCAGGTTTGCAATTCTATAAGAATCTTTACATTTTTATTAAAAATTTGACCAAAATATATTTCTTCAAATTTAATTATTGATACATCATATGTTTAAATTGTCTCTGTTTTTGAGAAAATGCATTTCTTTCTACCTGAATCACTCTGCTCAAGTTAATTTTAAAGAGTAACATTATTAATTGAAAGAATTGTAAATTATATTTTTCTTTTCAAACATGATATTTTAGTAATAGATTCATTTATGTTATCGTTTAGTATCCCAATTAATGTATACATTCATGTATGAATAAGTAGGAAATTTTGAAATGTATTGGAGTGTTCAGCTGATAAAGAATTATAATTTTAGTATTATTTTCAAAATAATATCAGAAGTTGAAAAGCTCAGAATTGAAAGCAAATGCTGCCCTTTTAAAGAGCAATATAATTAAAAGAAGCTTTTGAAGGGCCCATTAAAAAGTAATTGATTGAGGAAATGAGATGTATTTTTAGTTCAAAAGTATTCTTTCTGTAAAAATCTCCTTCAATATCTTTTCGATATGTATTTTAAAAAATTCTATATTTACTTCCTTATCACTGCTGAGTGAGATCTTCTCAAATATGCCTTATCATTTTGTATTTTTATGCCATTATAAATTTGAGCAAAATGTGCTAGTAAGTATGAATATTCTAAGTATGTATATTTGCATGCTGAAAAAATAATGAGAATTTCATGAATCTCTTCCATAAGTCTGTGTGTCCTATGTGTAAATGACAGCATTATTTGTATTAAACATTTCTTCAGTTTTATAACAACAGAATTTTATCTTCCTTGTTGTTGTCCTTATCTCACTTGTTAAATGTTACCAATTTACAAACCCTGTTCCCTGCTGATGGAATTTAACTGAACTGTACAAGAGTATACATATAATGGTTAACTGGATGTTAATTGGACTGTATTAATTTTATAAAATCTGAATCTAACAAAAGGGTACTAAATTTTTGAAAATATCATTTACCAATCATTAAAACATATGCTTAAGGTAGTTTACATGTAAACTACCTTAAGAGATTGCAATCTCTTTTAAACCCATATCTCATGTTACATATTTGCAATTATGGTTTACTAACATTGTGATAGTGAAAATATATTAAGTTGTAAACCTATTATTCATTGAATGTTTATCAACATATGTTAATTGATCTTGTATAGATTTTTCTTTCTGCCTTATGATAAGGATTTATTGAGTTTTCATCCGTTTAAATATCTACTATATTGCAGCTAAAATCTTTGCTGTAATTTTCTAACAATCAGCAACCAAATTCCATTTTGAAAAAGTCATAGAAAATCTTCAAAGCTGCTAATGAATGTATAATTTGCCAAATTCAATGTTTCCACAAGGTCTTAGTGATAATTCACATCAAAGCTTGTGCAGTGTTAACAATTGTAACTTTGAATGGTTGTTGTTCTGAAATTTTAATGTAATGGTAACAATGAGTTGATGTTTAATAGATAGAACAAAATAATGCAGCAATACATATTAAACCATAGGAAGTGGACAAAGTGCATATCAAAGTTTTGAAATTGTTATTGAATAAAAGCATTGCCTCTTACATATTCATTTGTAGACCAAAGGATGTAAAGACTGAGTTTAAGTTTGGATAGAGGATGACTCGTAACTTGTGCTTAATATTCTTGGAATAGCTATTTATTTGGATTGACTCAAAGAATTCTGTTGTAACAGAGGTAAAATAAAAAGATCATGAAGCTCATGATAGGTTGAAGAAACTAATAAATTATTGCAGTCTCAAAGAAAATGTCAAAGCTCTTTAAGAGATTCAACCTAAGTAAAACAGGTTTAGCATAGTTCATATCCTCTCAAATATGTCATTTTTTATCATTTTAAAGAGTTACTTTAGGAGATGCTGATTATTATCTAAAATATGAGGGCAATTCTTTTAATATTTGTTACATACTTTGATTCACAGTCTGTTGTCAACTTTATATTCCTTCAAGGAATACTTTTGGACTTGAAGATTTGTGCATTCCCTAGATGTAAATACTTTAGATATGAGGAGAACTGGAGATAAATAGAATGACCTGAATAAAGTCATAATTTTTTGCTTAATTTTGGATGGTTCATGAAAGAAATTATTATCCAAATCAGAAGAAGAGATTGAAGGATCCTTCAAGGTCTTTGGTAGTCAATATGCTAACATCTTTCTATTATGGATTTTTGACTGAAAATTTTCTGAATTGATAGTTATTGTAAATTGTTTTAATGTCACCATGAATAATGCATTAATCTTCTACGATAGTGACACTATCCTTTATTACTATTGTCAAGTTTATAAGTTACATTTAAAATACACTTTTGGGCAGTCTTTTGTATGGTCGACCTTGTACTTAATTAAATTCAAGAAGATATTTATTGCATACTGTTATATCCTTTAGAATAACCTAGACGTACGTATTTTTCCTGTTTTTGCATAATGCTGATGAAATAATTTTGATTTTGCTAACAAATTTCATGCTTTACTATAGCATTATTATTTACTTAATTATTTAAACTTCTTTGACAAAGCAAAAGTTTATTTTTATTTAAAACATATCTCAAGTAATATGATTACAGTTGTATTGTTCTGCATAAATCTGTATGAAATGATGTTCCCATAAAATTTTCCATGTGGTTTTAGTAATTTCTCTCAAGTTATAATGATGGATGATAAGTGATAGTCTTCTCAGTCCAAATTTTTTCTCAATCATCTCCATTAAAAGGCTTTATTACATTTGTTTTAAACACAAACACCATATGGAAACCATCTGAGTTTGTTAGTGATGTCAGTATTGACAACTAAATAAGGCCTAATGAAAATTAGAGATGTGTGATTATTGTTACATGAGTATATGTATTTGGCATCACAATTGTCTTTCCTCATGTTATAAACTCTGATGCTAATTTAATATTGCCTCCTCTGTCCAAACTCATTGCAATACTTCATTGCAAACGATGTAGCTTTTGTGAGCCATTCTCATAGTTTATACTTTTAATTCTCTAGATATATAAGGATTTTTGGTAACTATAATTATATTTATATTGAATACCAGTCAAACATTATAGCAATTAATTTGTTACTTTCTACTGTAAAATATTTTCAACCAGGGCAATAAAGTATTATTGAGCAATTACAGTTTAGAAATTCTGATTTTATTGCTCCCTTTCAAAGACATTTGTCAACCAGCGAATCTTTATCAAATGAAGGAAAATAATAAATAATTGATTTGAAAATAATATCAGTCATTTGGGGTTGCCATTTTCTCTTCTTCATCCCATTAGAATATTATGGCACAAAATTTTCTATTTTATGCAAATGTGATCATATACACCCATTCTTTACCTTCTTTGGGTCTGCTAACAGTAATTCCATAGAATATTGATGTCAATTTCAATATTCATTCAATGTCAGGATCATCATTGATGCTGTATCTTCCTTGGCTGGTTAAATCATTTTATAACAAGTTTTCCATTATTCGTCATTTCTGCTCCTCTCGCTATTTATGCTAAACATATGAAATTTATGAACAAATTATTGGAATTTCATTATCTCTTAGTATATTGTTATGAATGTTTATCAATTTTTACATTTATTTAATGTTTTATATGTTATTGGTGAAGCTCTATTATACAGTTCTCCAAAAAGAATACATCAAGGAATAACAGGTGTGAAAACAGCAATATGACAATGACTTGAACACAGGTCTCTCACTTTCTAGGCAGATATTCTAACCACTAAACACTGTTCAGTGTCTTTTCTATATTTTTTGAGAATATTTTTGTAAGCAATGCGAGAAGCCTCCATGTAAGTGACACAAACTACTGCTAGATGGTTCTCATTGAGTGAGACAACTCACAAAAGTAGCAGTTTGTGCAACTATGTGGAGGTTGCTGTATCTGCTCACATAAGCATTCCTATAACAGCGTGGAAGAGTCATGACATGGAAGTTCAATGGTTAGAATACCTTCCAGGAAAGTGGGAGACCTGGGTTTGTGTCCCAGTCATGTCACTATTTTTCACTCCTCTTATTCCTTGGAATGAGTTTTCCATGCTAAATCTACAACCTTTTTTAATCCTGAAGAATATGACAACTTAAATAATGTATTCATCATCATCAGCCATTTTCAATCCGACATTGGATGTAGGCCTCCCCAAGCGCTATCCAATTCTCTCTATTCTGAGTCTCTCGATGACATGTTACCCCTAAATACTGAATGATGTCTCTGTTCCATTAGTCCCTTGGTCTTCTTCTTGGTCTCTTCACATCTCTTGGTATCCAGTTCAGAACTGCTGATGTCCATCGGTTGTTGTTCCTCCTCCAAACATGGCCTGCCCACATCCATTACAGTGATCTTACCTTATCTATGATGTCTGTCACTCCTGTCATCTTCCTAACCCAGATGTTGTGTTTCCTGTCTCTTCTTGTGATTCCAAGCATACATTGTTCCATACTTCTTAGTGTAGTCTGAAGTTGCTGGGTTATTGCTGTGTTTAACACCCATGCGGCTGAATCCCAAGAAATACCAAGTGTGAAAAATACTAAACCTTGTGATTTTCTTTGGGGGCTTTACCTTAAAAAAGACCGCTTTTGTGAGTTTTGTGTCTCAATGAGAACCATCTGGGGGTAGATTATGCGGGAGTGGAGGTTGAGGCTACTCACTTTGCTTACAAAAAAATTCCAGAACAGTATGGAATAGATGCAGTATGGTAGTTTTGTGTTTCTTCAAGGTTTTCCTCTTCAACATTTTCTGTCTTCTTGTATAAGTTGGTGAAGTATTCTGCTCCCATCCTCAGTATTGCTTGTCTATTGTAAGTTGTTGTGCCATCTTCTTTCTGGACAGCCAAGATTTGTTTCTTTCCCATTTCCCATGCTAGGCATTATCTAACCTTCTTCATGCCCTTGTTGTTCTCTATAGCCTGTTGCACAATTCTTTTGTTAAAATCCCTCACATCTTCCTTCATTGCCACTCTGATAGACTTGCATAGCTTGACATAATCGATATTTTCCTTTGGCAAGTCTGAGTGTTTCAGTTGCTTTCGTTGTTTCATCAATAAATCCTGGTTCTAACGCCAAACTTCTTATCCTTCGGTCTTTTTGGTGCGCTTGCTACTACTTCTGCTGCTGCCTTCACGACTTCCATGACTTTGGCTTCCAGTTTTACTTCTTGAAGTGCTGAAAACCTATTTCTAAGTTCCAGCTGGAACTCTTTCTGATTTTCTTCGAAAGTTGCAGTACTTATCTCCTGTTTCCTGCTTGAGACCAACTTCTTGCACTCCATTCTGACGTTAATGTTCATTCTGCATCTTCTACATCTACATCTACATAAGTACCCTGCAAGCCACCTTCCGGCGTGTGGCAGGGGGTGTAAACACCAGTTTAACTGGTGTTTACACCCCGTTTTAACCAGATCTTAACAATCCTGTGGTCACTTCCTGTGTTGAAGTTGTTTAAAACTTCACAATTAGTAACTGTATAGAGTTTGTTAACCAATATGTAGTTTAATTCATTGTTTACTCCATTATTTCAAAAAATTAACCTAGCCACATTTTAGTGTACATAATCAAGTTTAATTCCCAATTTATGAACGTTGAATGGGACTATGGCTCATCCAGTGTAGTGGGACATAATCCTCATCTCTGGCAAACCTTCACAATAAAAAACCTAAGGGTTGTCATAGTGAACACTATGACTGGAAACAAAATGAGGAATATGGTTGTGGCTTCAGTTTATAGGTATTTATTAGACAAATTACACAATAACTTACTTAAGTGAAGATAAAGGAAGGTGTGATGTCGACTGAGAGTGAACTTGAGTCTGGTTATGCAAGGTAGTGTCAACTCAGAGTGAGCTCAAGTCCGTTGAGGTAGTTCAGAGTGTCGACCCGGAGGGAACTCAGATCCGGCAAGGGTGTCAACTCTTGGTATACCAAAGTCAAGTGAGGAAATGAAGCCAGGGATGCTTCTCATGGCAAAATAGACCCCTTATATACTAGAAGTTAGACATCCCTGATGGATGCTACCCCACCCTCTCTAGGCACACCTTTCCCTGGTAATTGCAAAGGGTGGCATTGTGGGTGTACCTTATTCTCTATCGGAAGAATTGGATACAACGGCGCAATCAATTTAACAGCTGCTGCCTGATCAAGAATAAGGAAAAATAATGGGAACAAGAGAAGTGTGCAGCAGCTGAGGTATAACTTAAGAATTAGAATAAGGATACGGGAAGCAAATGCAGTCATTTCTGCGGCCGCGGTATAACTTAGGTGACACTTTTCCAAAGGGTCGCCCCAGTGAGGTTTTCCCTCCCTGCAGGGAGGTTTTTACAAAGAGTGGACTGGACTCTATAGGTGTATTTGGGGAAGGGCAGCTGACTTCTGGGAATTTAGGCGGGCTGGAGGGGGGCAGGTGATGCCCAGGGTTCAGTATTTCCTAGAACCCTTGGTGCATGGAGGATGCCCGACAATTACCACATCTCCTCTCCCAAAGAGGAAGCAGAAGAAGAGAGAAGGAAGGAAGAGGAGGAGGCCAAAGCAGAGTCTCCTCTTTCCAAACTCAGTAGTACCATCAGTTAACTTTTCACAGGAGGAGAGGAGAAAAAGGTCGACAATGAGTCAATTCCTGAGAGATGAAAATCTTAATCAGGAAAAGAAGACAGGATGAGAAGAAAGCTGATGGAGCAGGTGAAGGATAAGACTGAAAGCAAAAATGATACAAAGACTGATGGCTCTGCAGAGAAGAAGAAACCTAAATTTGTGATAATGAAGGAGGCTCTTGGGGTGGATGAAATAAGATTGGATGGTCCAGATCTGGCAGGAGATAAGCTGGATGAATCCATTAAAAAGATTGAGAAATTGAATGAGATGGATATAATTTGAAAGAAAACAGGTGCTATGAATACATTTGAGAGCCTTGTGTTTGACATGCAAATGAAGCTCGAAGAGTATAGTGCTGCATCTACTCCTCAAGAAATTGATGCAATTTTGAAGGAGTGCTCTGAGGTTTCTGAGCAGATTTCAGATGATGGTGCTTCAGGTATGGGAGGTAAGGCTGAAGACTATGAGAGTCATTTGGCATCTTTTAAATGGTGCCCGTACATGTGGAGATGGGGCAACCAGTATTGACGGTAAAGCTGGAGCATTCACTGAATTAGATTTGCAAACACTTGAGAAACTGATATCTAAATCTAATCTACTGTTGCAACTAAGCGAACAATCAAGGCAATTTCTGAGGAAATGGCTGCTCTAGATAGAGAGCTGAAGCTTCTGATCAATAAAATGGTAATTTGGAAGGCTAACAAAGCTAGAGAAGCAAGTGCTGCCAAAGCAAAAGAGAATAAAACAATTACCACAGGGTGTGATTTCCAGAGATCTTGGAGGTAAAGGGCTGAGAGGACTTTCTTCTGATCCAGCCAGTTTTCATTAACCCTTTAAGGCTTGGGGCTAAATATTTAGCCACCAGCTTTTTCCTGAATGCTCAAATTTTTGTAATGGGACCACTTTTTTCGTCATGTGTAGGTTAATATCTTCACCTAGTAAGTATTTTACATTGAATATTTATGATGGTTTGTCTCCATATTATAATTATTTGTTATTGATAATCCATAAATATTTATAGGCACAGTGAAGAGTTCACAAAATCGACTTTCAAGGAGATAGTTGTTGGCTAAATATTTAGCCACCATCTGTGTAGAGCATAGGACAATGAAAAGATAAGAGCGTCTAAGGGTTAAAAAGTTATAAAGCCACCCTTACGTCTTTCATGGTAAGGCAAAAGAGGTTGGTGATCTGCCAGAGTTGGCCTATAGTTAAAAATAACCTTTTTGAAATTGTTGTTGACTTATTCCCCTTAGATGCCTGGGGTTAATGACTTACAACTTTATAATCTGAAAATTTTCTTTTTGAATAATCCAGCTGTTTGCTGTGGATGTTTTCTCGGATTAATTAGAGAAAAACTTTTGTGCATTCCATTTTATTTTGAGCACTCTCAACATTTAAATTCCATATATAGTAAAACCTGCTATAAGTGACCACTCACAGGATCAATCAAAAGAGATCAGGTTATACAGATAATCACTACAGCAATTTTAATATATATGCAGAGGAAATGAATGAAGCTTGGGAAGAAATAAGCAAGGGAGTGATAGTTGGAGGGAAAGTGGTAAAGTCAGTAAGATATGCAGACGATAAAGCTATTGTGTGCGATTCCGAAAGAGGTTTACAAATACTAGTAAATGCACTAAACGATAAGGCAAGGGAAGATGGAATGAAAATAAACGTAAGTAAAACTAAAGTAATGAGATTCACTAAGGGAAAGAAGGCTAAATTAACAATCAGGGTCGATGGGGAAAAACTAGAGCAGGTGGACAAATTCTCATACTTGGGTAGTGTTCTATCTTGGGATGGGAGGTGTGGAGATGAGGTTCGAAAAAGAGTAGTATTGGCCAAGGAAGCTTTTATGAAGCGAAGGGAATTAATGACAAAGGATCTCAATAAAGAAATCAGGAAAAGATTGGTAAAATCCTTGATATGGAGTGTTTTGCTATATGGGTGTGAAACGTGGACCTTACGAAAGAGGACATCAAAAGATTGGAGGCATTTGAGATGTGGGTGTGGCGTAGAATGGAGAAGGTGAGCTGGGTGGATAGAAAAACAAACAGAGGTGCTAGAAATGGTTAGGGAGGAAAGGGTTTTAATTGAAGTAATTAAGCTATGACAAAAGAAATGAGTGGGTCAGATATTGAGAGGAGAGGGATTGATGAAGAATGTAATAGAGGGTAGAATGCAAGGGAAAAGACAGGGGAAGGCAAAGGCAAAAAATATTAGATGACATAAAGGGTGGGGTAAGTTACCAGGCAGCGAAAGAAAGGGATATGAATAGGGAATATTAGGGCACATGGACCTACCGAAAGGTAGAACACTTATGTGTGAAAGTGGACTGGGCACTACAGCAAGATTAGTTTATAGAATGTTAGGAGGGTTTTCCTTGGTTAAAAGAATTACAAAATACTCCAAACTTGTTTGCAGAAAAATGTAATTTAACTTTGAAATATAAAACATAGAAGGGGAGAAAATTCTAAAAATTGGCATAACAATAAAAAAGACAATCTGATAGTGTTAAATTCAATGCTTTTTGAATTTTGAATATTTTTTCATCTTTTTAAAAATCAAGTCAGCTTTAATGGTAAATTTTAAGAAAAACCCATTTAAATCTTTCCTTTAACCTTAATATGAATTGCACTATTTTTAAAATTAAACCTTTTATTAAAATATAGAAAGTAAAAGTTTTTGTTTTAAACTGGTCATTACGAAAGAGGTATATTTTGCCTGGCAATTGGGAGACCCGGGTTCGATTCCCAGTCCCGTCAGACTTTTTTCAAGTCCATTCTTCCTTGAGGTATATTTCATTGATAGTTTCCCATATAATTTTTTATTGATCATAGTAGAGAGGTGGTCATTATACCCAAAAAATAATACATGTAATTTATGTGACTTCAGCAGGGAGAGATAAAAACTGGTCACTCTAAGCAGATGGCCAATATAGGGAGGTGGTCACACTGGCAGGGTGTTGTATTTTCATTCTAATCTCTCCTTTTCCTTAAACTTCCATTAAAACACTTCCTTATTCCTCATTTTCTCTTCATGCTACTTTGGCTTTTGATATTTACTCTTCTTTCATAACCACTTTTTTGATCAATCTACTCTAAATAATGCTCAGCCTCATTCCTTGTCACTTAGATCATTGACCAGCAAACTCCGGCTCTTTGAGGAATTATATTTTCTACTCCAAGAGTATCAAAAGTAACTCCTAGTTTCCCAGTAAGGCTGGTTTTGATTGTAATAGCTCTAATCTATGGATTGCCACTTAACCATGCAATACTTGTTATTACTATGTATGTATGTTACTGACCACAATCCTGGACTCCTGTTATAGAAAACTAAGTCAGTCAAAGTCCCCAATTTACCTCTCTGACAGTCATAAGTATGTATACTTTTATTTTCAATCAATAAATTCAAAATAAAGTCCATTTTCTATAAACACCAATCTCACCATTTACTCTGGGACCTTAAAATGTGCCCAACCTTTTTCAAATAATCTTGTTTCATGACCTATTTCCAAATTTGTCCCAAAAGGACATTTCTCACGCTTATTCAACACAACTTTCCCGAATCTCAATCTCGACTCCCACCATCAATTGGAGCATAGCTTTTGATCAATATTACTCCACAGTATCTCACTTTCTTGCTGGTCTGGAGCAATCTAGAGGACTCATTTCTTAACATCCACTTCTTTTATAACTCCTTCATTATCACAGGTTTCACCTATACCAAAGAATGCCACCGTGATATCTATACCCTTCTTTTTGCTTACATGCAATATATCAAATCCTTATTCATCATCTGATTCCTTTCCCTTCTCATGCCGGCCTCGGTGGCATAGTGGTTAGCGTGCTAGCTCAGCAACGCCGAGGTCCCGGGTTCGAATCCTGGTTAGGGCATGGATGTTTGTGTTCGTCTAGGTTAATTGTAAGAATGATCTCAATAGACCAAAATTCACCTAAATAAAGACGTGATTATTATTAATTTTAGAGAACGAGCTTTTCACTCAAGGGTTTAATGACAGGCATACATCTGACCTCTATCCTGAACCTAGCTTTCATTAACTTAAGCTCTTGTTACCATATCTGCAGTAGAAGGTAGCAGAGTAGATTACAGCATTATTGTATACTATTCAGCATTGCCTGTAACAGGATGGGCTTTCATTCTGGTTAATTGCAGCATATTTTGGAAAGTTGCAACAAGTGTATCCATTATCTTGTATAGTTTTTTGTTGGCTAGTTTCTCTCTATCAGAGACTACTTTATGAGCTGGCAGTACATTGTCTACATTAGGAGAAACATACATGGTACTGCCAGATAGGGCAGCAAAGAGGGAATGTCAACCATGCTTCCAGTTTGAGGCGGCTCCATTTTGAAAAGGTAACCTTGTTATTTTGCAGATGGCAAATAGTATATCAATGACGAATGTATTCCTGCTTAATAACATCCTTTTATTATTACTTATCAAATGTGCAGAGGAGGAAGAGAAAGTGACCTTAAGGAAATTAGCACCCAGGCCCCTTTTGCTAGGTGGCTGGTCACAATCAGAATGATCTAAAAGAAACTGAGCCTTATAGAAGTACTGTCACCATATTCCTCAACAGTTAAGAATGCAGTAACAAAGTACGAACAAAAAATTTTAAGACAGAGGTAGTCTTCATTAAAGAACTAACTACTGTAGGGATTTGGCATCATGAGCTAATCCCTAAAAGCAACTTCTAGAAAACAAGTTCTAAATCACTAAGAAATTAAGACAACTTTGACTTGAAAGTTAGGAACAGATTGATTTATAGCTAAGACATATAAATTTAGCCTTCAAATCAGAATACACCAGAAGACAGTATCTGCTTTGCTAAGACAAATTGATAAATTTGCTATTCTAGATTTCAACTTCCAGAAATTTATTGCTAAAGTACCTCAAAAAAGTTCTTTACCAATACCAAACAGTTTTATTGTTTTTTTATAATGTTGAAGATATTTCAGGCATTCCACTAGATTAAAGGATAAAATCAAATCTTTATTTATTACTAAAATACTAGAAAAAGTAAGATTCAATAATGAAAAATAACATCAGTCATCATGAGATATTTAATTGTATTATTTAACAAACTTCTATTTACAGCCAATCAATGATGATGAACACTATATAAGCAAAAAATATTAGTCCTATTCCACATTTTGTGCAGGAATACTAGATTATATTTATCACTTTTAAAATATGTTTTGAAATAACATTTTTCTAGCCAATGAGTGGGACTTTTCATAGAATACATCTTTGGCAAAATTGCTATCAAAAACCTTCATAAATTACATAACATCAAAAGACTGAATGGTAACAAAATTGATATGAGTCACCATATGGAAGCAATCCAAGGAAAAACCGATAAAGACTCATTAAACAACACACACAATACAATTTAGACAAATATTGGACAAATTCTGTGCAGAGGAAATCAAACATTAAAACCTCAATGCGCCTCACATTATAAGGAAAATTGATCGATTATTCTTTACCACATATAAATTACAGGAAGTTAATGCCAATCAAATTCATTCATAAAATCAACCTCACTTCTATCCTTATTGCCACAATTTTATCATAAATACTGCTCATATAAAAAATGCATTAAAATGGGATGTAAACTCATTTCTAAATCAATGAAACAAGGTTTAGAATATATAAATAATTGCATATAAAATTCCCTCCTTTTATCCATATTCAGGAATTTTTGCAACAACAAAGTACAATTTTTCACCATCAAGGCTGTAAATAGTGGACAGGCATCATAAAATTTACTTTACAGCAAAAAAGCTTTAAATATGGAATCCTAAAATTTGCAACAAGTGCAATTTATACACTCATACACTTATCAAGTAAATAACATGTATATACAGTAATGATATTGGTGTGTTTAGAAATGTGAATTTTCCCAGACAGCAAGATCATCTGCGGCATTCACACAAAACCAACAAAATGTACACACTCTTCAAAAGCCAGCTAAGACAAATAATGCCTAGTATTTGGTGTCATATGGAAATCACATTTTGCGCAGCAAGTTAACAACTGCTTCAGGTCCAAAAATGATGTTTATCACACAGGGATAACAACAAAGAGGAATTATCCAGCGTTTGGAATTCTCAAACAAGGAAATTTTTCATCTATTAATGACTTAGAATTATAATAGTGCATGTTTAAATTGGGTACACATAAAAAGTAGAGTGAACCAATCAGCAATTGTGCTGTGAATTCCGTGATTTCTTCATTTGATCCTCACAATTCACATCATGTGCTGGAACACAGATAAAAACGAATCTCAAGATTCCGAGAACAACCGTGTGGGTGTGGAAGGCTGCAAGTCCATTGTCTTACACACCCAACCAGCTATGTCCACCATCTCCATCTCTGATTTCTTCACCCACTCATCATTCTGAAAAGACACATGAAATGCTTTTTAGTCTGATTAATTATACCATCTACTCCAGACACTACATAAGCAGTATTTCTTATATGTAAGAAACTTAAATAAAAAACTGAACATTGTGACCAGAGCTGCTCCCAGCCTATCTGCAACCTGAGTGCAAACATAATTTGCTGCCCCACCAAATTAAACACCAAACCATGATTCCTTTCATTTCCCGATTTTCAGGTAAAAATTATTTTTTAAGGCTCTAAGTGTTTTATGACTTCGTTTCCCAGCTTACATTGGTAACAATTAATCATCCATATTCTGTGCATAGTAAATTGTCATTATGAGTTAGGGTTAATAGTTCACATTACTTTTGGGCATCATTATCATCTCAATGAGCAAAACCTTAAGATAATATGTATGAAATCTATTTTTGCAGCTAAATAAGAAAGTTTCCAATAAAAATTGTTGCAACATAAATAATTACATATTAAGGGAATGTTAGTTAGTTACTTTATTGCATCAACCTACTAGAGTAAGTGGAGCTTCTTCAACTTTAGACCACGTATATGTTAGATTTAGTAATACTTGTAAGTTGGAATTTTCTGTCGATGTTTTAGACTTAGATATTCACTGATTCAGATAGTAAAAAAAGAAGGGGAAACTAATCCAATCATGATGAAGGGTAATCACTGGCTTAAAAAAATAATTGACTGTTATTAGTATAAAAAATTGACTGGTCTCCTGCTTTAAGAGAAAAAAATGTGTCAAAAGCTTTTACTCTAAAAGCTAAGTATGTAATTTATAATGTTGGCAATCAACCTTTCCCTGATGTTTTAAAATAAGTCTATCATCACCCTCATAGTTCAACAACTTCATGTAACAGTATTCAAATAAGAAGAGTTAGTAACATAAAACTTTTGGGTGTAATTTTAGATCAATCTTTAAAATGGGACCATCACATTACTTCTGTTACTTCATATTTATGTAACTGTTCATCTAAATTTCATTTCATGTGTAATAAGTGAACAGGGTCATGAGGTCATGGCTGTGAACAATGTCACTTAGTCGGACGAACTCATGCACCCTTGCTTACAAAGTCTCCCAAATAGCATGGAGAAGGTTCTGGTGGAATAGCTCAATGCATAGAGCAACCAACTGGGCATTGAGAGACCCAGGTTTGAGCCCTGGTCCTGACAGACTTTTTTCATGTCCATTTCTCCTTGGTAATTTTCCTAGGTGTACACATTATAATGCCAACTCACCTAAACCCCTTTCCTTGTGAGTTAATCTACTACTTTTCCTTTAATGTGGGTTATTTTCTTTTGTCTACTTTAAGTTGCTAAGATTATTTTCTCACACTCTATTCACTTTTCTTTTTAATAAACCTTTGTATATATTAAAATAGAAAATGCGGTTAGGTGGAAGAAAGCCCCACATGGGCATAACCTCACCTATCAATTTCCAAGTTTCTGTATATTGTGGCAAATTTCATTATTCATTTGCCAGACTTCTGGCTACTACAAAGATGCTTGTACATGAATCAGAATAAACAATAGAATCAGCACTAGATTGAGATCAAGCTTTTGTCAGGCAAGATTCTATAACAGTTTCTTATTTTATAACAAAGATAAAAACCCATGCCCTAAATAAATTCAAATCTACAACCACAATGCCACCATTCCAGCACAATAATCCCCTTGCCACTGAGGCTGGCAAAATGTGAGATAAATTTACACTTACCATTAGTGTCTTAAGATCAGCTCTCTCAGACGGGTTCTTCTTCAGGCACCTGTCAACAAATTCTTTGAAACTAGATGAAAAAACACCTGGGGGAAGTTTAGGAGGTGGTTCATTGACTATGTAGTCCAGGAGTTCAAAGATTGCCATTGGCCTTGGTCCATTAGATCCTTGCAATGGATTATCTACAAAATGAAAGAATTCTTAATAGTTTCAAAGTTTTTAACATGTGATTTAGCATTGAGCATGAACTGAACCCGCAAAAAGACCAATTCACAATTGCATAAGCCATTCCTGGATTTTTGGAACCATACTTGCATCAACAACCAAATTAACCACTTAAAAGTTAAACCATTTACACTATCAACATTTTCCATCATTTTCCTAAAATTTTATAATATAAAACTAAAAAAGTAAAATGGTCCAAAAATAGACTTTAATACTACATAAAGTAGCCTGTAGTAATTCACAGAATCAATTAGCTGTGACAAATTCACACATAACAAGATTAGAAATCTAAATTTACCCTAGGTTATATAAGATTAGAAATCTACATAGATACCCTGTAATCTGCCTTTTGATGTGTGCCAGTTTATGTGTAAACACCAAGCATTCAAGTTATCTCTTTAGATAACTTGAATGCTTGGTTTTTTCCTGGGTGTGCACCATCTTGCGCAAAGTCACCCTTACCCGTTTTCCTGTGTTATCTCTTTAGCTTATTGTTAAAATATACTGCCTAATGAAAAAATGGCAGGAAAACAATGTTGGCATGCCTATGAAGAAAGACTAAATTTGGATGTTTAAATAACAGAGCGGCAAGTAAAACATTGGGACATCAGGAGCTTGTTAGCAAAATTACTGAAAAATCTTACCATTTTAATAGTTTGTTGGTCGATATTTGGATACAAAATTCCAATTTAAATGTCCTGAGAACAATGAAAGAGTTGAAATGCGATCAGCATTAAAATTGATGAACAATATATAATTTAATTTGAGTTTCTAACAGACTCAGTACAGCAGTCTGGTTATCTAAGGAGGAGACATTGAATCCAGCAGACTTTCTGGTGTTTCACAATTGCAAAAATATTCTATTTAATTTGTCTTTAACTCTTAAACAAAAGAATTTTCGTAATTTCCAATCCCCTCTTTTGGAAAAATTATAATATCTGGATTTGGGGCATTCCCATGGTAAAAATAATTGCAAATTGTTTTGTAACTTTCAAAGCCTTATATCATATAAAATAAAGAAATTAATGATTAAGATTTTGTTAGAAATTTTTTTTTACTTATGCAGATATTCAGACCTGTGACAAAGTAATATGTTCAAAGAACCTCCATTCGTTCATCTTCCCAAGGTCAGGGTATTTAGCCCTTTTCTGTTAAATTAGCACATCCTGCAATGTGGGACCAAAATGTTGAACTTATCTCAGGATTTAATTGCAGGACTCTCGAATTGATTCCCATTACAATGAGATGATATTCATTCTTGGGCAAAGCATTTATACTTCCTGAAGTTGAAGTTTTCACCAAACATTAAAGTTATCAAAAACGGGTGAGCCAAATACTATCTTTATCCTAGAGCAGCGAGGCCAAGTCAACATACTGTGATTAGGAGAACCAGGACCATGTATGCTGGACATGACATCAGGATCATCAACACGCCTGGAGCCAAAAATTGCATTCAAAGTGTTGGTATCTGGTGGCGGAATTGGATACATCCCAATGGCCATTTCCACCAAAGATAAGCCCAATGACCAAATATCGCTCTGCACTGAATAGTGTGTGCCTTGAAGACGTTCAGGCTGAAAAGTTTAAAATTGAAAGTAAAAGCAATTCATGTTTTTTAATATGACTCAATTCTTATGATAGATCTTAATAATTTTCAAACAAGAATTAAAATATGACTCAATTCTTACCGACATGTAACTCCTCGTTCCAACAAATGAATTTGCCATGGAATCTATTAATTGACCTGACACTCCAAAGTCGCAAATTTTAATCTCACCACGGCTATTGACAAGAATATTACTAGGTTTCACATCTCGGTGCATGATTGCATGTTTATCACGTAAATAACTTAACCCTTTTAATACCTAATAGATAGTAAAAAATGGATTTCATTAATAGGTTGTGAAGATTATTTCAAAGAGAAACAGATTTTTCACTTACAGCATATGTTATTTTTCCTAAGATGGATTCTGGTATTCTTCCAGCTTTTTTAAGAATAAGATCTAATGAACCTCCATCCATATACTCCATACAGATACTGATTTCTCCATCACTGTAAAAGTTAAGTGAGAAGTTGATAAAATTTAAGCAAATAAAATACAGCTATAGGCAAAATAGCTTTCAAGCTTAAGACACTACTGCACTAAATGAATTCTTAAATGAAAAATTAAACATTTAAGCAATGGCTTTCAAATGAATGAAGGAAGAAGTATGGTATACCACTTACTGAAACATCATGCTATTATGAAGAACTTTGATTATTCTGAAAGTAATGACTCCACATACGTGATTCAAATTATCACGTATAATAAGTGAAATTGGAATTTCCTTCACTCGACTATATTCACCACAGATTTTTTTCCAATCATATACTTTAACCTTTACTTTAGAGTAACTATTCGACCCAAAAGAAATCCCAGACAAAGAAAAGATTTATAAACATTCCTCCAAAAAAAAAACGATCTCAAAAACAACGCCTTAACAATTTACACAAATAAAATCGACATTCGAATAAAAGAATGCTTAAATTGGCGAATTAGACTGAAAATAAGGGAATACTGAATTAAAAAAAAAAACGATTTAAAATAGTATTCTAAAGGTTGGTAGATTCAACGATGAAACTGAAAATAAAATCCGGGTGGAAGAGCTGCCGTATAAAAAATATAGCATATATATCTTTTAATGATTTACCTATAAAAAGCTCCGTAGAAACCAACAATGTGTGGAGAATTGCACTCGTGTAAAACTTTGAGTTCTCGTATTATTTGCTTTTTAATGGCTGGCTTCACTTCAAGGTGGATCAACTGGTAAAATATGAAAACGTATTGCATTACGATATGGTCATCAAAATTAGCAGAAAAGCCTTTTACAAGATCCTGTTTACAGCAACCTACCTTTCTTGCCATAATAAGACCACTGGGACGATGTCTAACTTTCATGACCACTCCCCCATTCCCAGCACCAAGCTCCCCTAGCTTTTCAAAATCATCATCACTCAATTCTCCGACTTTTTGTTTCTGAAATAGGAAGGATTCCATACGTTTCCTTTGCGTGTCATCCATTTCCAATTCTTCTAAGCTCTCTTGAAGGGATTCGATGCTAGTTTTACCAATATTTGTGCTATGCCTAAAAAAATAAATTGTTTCAATTAATCACTCAATTGCTGCATCACATCGGACAAATCACTGCAAATACAGAGAATAATTTAATAATGGCAATGACTAATTTATAACAAAATATACCGGCAGGTTACTCCCGCTCCTGAGGACAGCTTTTTTCTGCAAGGAAACGAAAAACATCAAAATGAATATCATAAATTATCCACATCTAAAACGATAAAGATCATAAAAAGTGTAATATTAGCCCTTACTCGGGACCAACCACCGGCTCTACACTTGTGGGCGTAGGAGATGGATAGATTGCATCTATAGGATCAATTGACCCTGGGGGAAGGGTCAAATTTAATTTGTTCTTAGACATATTTAAATACTTAATTTACGTTACACAAAACACTTTTCCAAAGAACACGAGGAAGTGTCAGAATATTCGATCGAGTAAATTGTGACAGAAACACAAATTTTCGTCTGCCCTGTACTCATACGTAAACAACACGTCTGCGCAGTCAATCACTATTAATCGACAACTTTAAACGTTAAACATAAGTAAAGCTTTTCCTATTATTCGATTCCACCTGAGGTAGTTGAAAATTAAAACTGGTTTTACGTCGTTTCACGTCAACATAGAGGTCCTCCCGTCCTCCATAGAAGTGATAAAAAAAACAAACGATGCTCGAAAAGCCTCACGAATGGGTTTTGGTGACGTTCTTTCCGGTAAGCGAAGGCCGAGGTGGACACACGAGGACGTAGTTAAATTTAATCGTAAGCCATCCTTATACTACATATAACTTTTTAAGTTTATAAACTGTTTTATTCTTACTTTTTGGGTAATTAATGTTAATATTAACGATTTGTTTAGCTGTGTGTTTTATTTACGATCATCTTTAGTTTACGAACAATGTTGCACGTATTCATGACATTTTGTTGATTCTAGGTTGAAAATGGGAAGGTATTCACATGAACCGGATAATGCGACAAAATCATGTAAAGCAAGAGGCTCCAATTTGAGAGTTCACTTTAAAGTAAGAAGTTTTCGATGGACCATCTTTCTTAATACTAATACTGAGGTCATGTCTAATTCCTTCAATCTTTCAGAATACCAGAGAAACGGCTATGGCCATCAAACGTATGCCTCTGCGTCGTGCTGTGCGTTACTTAAAGAATGTTGTAGGACACAAGGAATGTGTTCCATTTAGACGTTTTAATGGAGGTGTTGGTCGATGTGCACAGGTAATTTGGAAAACATTATTTTTTTCGGAAAAGGATTGTACTTAGTCGTCGTCCACAGATTTTTAGAGCATTTCAGTAACTTTGTAGCATTAGACATAAGGGTGGTTGTACGAAAAGTTTCTTGGTGTATTTTAGGCTAAACAATGGGGAACTACGCAAGGCCGTTGGCCCAAGAAATCTGCTGAATTTCTTCTGCAGCTACTGAAGAATGCAGAGTCCAACGCCGATTATAAGGGCTTGGATGTTGATCGCCTTGTGATTGATCACATCCAAGTGAATAGGGCCCCAGCATTGAGGAGGAGAACTTACAGAGCCCATGGTCGCATTAATCGTAAGTTTTATGTTAATATATTATCTCAAAAAATCATACTTACAACCTGTTCACGAGTGGTTTATCCATTGTATCAGGCACTATTTTCCAGTGATATTACTCTCGATTTCGCGGGTTATTGCGTACTCAGAAATTTATCGTTAATTTTGTGTGTGTCATTGATATTAAGTAGTTTCTATTTTTCTCATGTTGCGTAGCATTATAGTCTGCTGACACATTTTTACTGTAAGGAAAGTTAGAGAGTGATTTATAGCGCGGTGTTGCAGCTATCTGGCGCACTTGGTGTAGGACAGGGAAGGCGAAGCGAACCCTTAGTGGCATAAGTGCCATATTTGATTGAGATTGAGGACTTGCCTGCAGCGTGGTGCCAAACCATAGGATGACATGCTGATATTACTATATTATTATGAAAAAGATTAATGCTGTGTATGAAGTAAACAATTGTTAATTACTATTACTTAAAAAACGAAAACCTCGATAATTACTCTCGTATATATATATTTATATATATATAGGATTTGAGTTATCGCCTGTTATTTGTGAATTGGTAAATTTCGGTCGGTCATTTAGGTGAAATTATGTATAAATAAGAACTCTTTCTTCAAAGTAGGAAACAACAATGGTCAGAAGCTACTTGGTTTCATTATTTTAAAACTGCTGCTTTGATTGTGCTTTTATTATTGTGGAGGAGGCAGAGAGAATGGTTTGACTTACTGATTGTATTTGCGGCTTTAATTTTATTGCGGCACTGCTAGTCTATGTAAGGTAGTAGTTTGAACCTCTATACTCCTTTTTTCTTTTAGGTTTTTGTTTTATTCAAAATTTAGGAATGCCTTAGTACATTCAGGACTTTCATAGTGTGAATTTTTTAGTCTTTACTTGTTTAGACAATCAAGATCTGGTCTTATACTCAACCCTTTGAGATAATTAGCTCAAAGAAAACACAATATGGATCCGTCTACAGAAAATATATTTGAAAAACACGACCGGTTTCAAGGGTTCTACCTCATCTTAAGGCAACCGGAAGAAACGATTGGCAGAATATGTACGAATAGAAACATAGTAGCATTCCTTTGGGTTGCATGAAGATGAGGTGTAGAACCCTCGAAACCGGTTGTTTTTTTTTTTTTTTTTTTTTNTTTCAAATATATTTTTTGTAGGAGTCGTATTGTGTTTTCTGTGAACTAATCATGGAGAAGTTCCACCAAATATCGCCAGAATTGATTAATTACCTTTGAGATAAATTTTTATAGGGATATTTGTGGAAAATATACTAAGGATTGTAATGTAGTTAAAAAGAATAGAAATTAGGATGGATTAAGTATTATCATGAGGAATTGTTGAATAAAACTAGGTTTGAACTACAAAGGAAATTTAGTTTACTGATCCACAATATATTTTCATCTTATGGAAACCCTCTTTTTGAAGAATGCTTACAAAGGTAAATAAGCCTTAAAGTTGCTCAAATGATGGAGGTAATATATTTCAGTTATGTGAAAAGAAGAGGCTAAGTTTGACTTGCATAATCTCTTTAACTAAATTAGGGATTAATCTAAGAGTTAGAGGGAGAGAATGGGTGCAAATAAGAGTAATATTATTCCTCTGAAAATTGTTGCTAACCAAAATTGACGTGGTACATTCCTTCTTGTCACAGAAAGATCTGTACAGCATTGTTTGTGGTTTATTTGCTAATCAGTGTTGCTTTCTTGTTACAGCTTATATGAGCAGCCCATGCCATATTGAAGTAGTGCTGACTGAGAAAGAAGAGGTGGTGGCTAAGGCAGCAGAAGAAGAACCTGCTAAGAAGAAGGTGTCAAAGAAGAAACTCGCTAAACAGAAGGAAAAGATGATGAGGGATTAAATGTTGTTTCTGTAACATCAATAATAAAAATATCGAATAACTTTTATTTTTCATTTCCTGGAAATACCAGCATGTAATTTTATCCATCAAGGAAGAAATTTAATGCTAATTTATTCAGAGTATTTACAATATTCTGAGATTGACATGAATAATTCTACCGCTCAATTTAGTAAATTCCTTTAAGTGTGGTTACCTGTTTTACTAACAGACTTGGTTGGAAAGAGTTTCTCAGCATATTTAATTAAACGATGTGATTCAAATTAAAAATGTAAAGTTTTGATTCATTAATTAATGCATTACTTTTTAGTTAAGTTACTTAGTAACAAATTTTCATTAATCATAAAGCAAATTTGAGCTGTAATGTTAAAGTACTTGTTGAAAGTGCTTCAACAGCACATTCATTTTGCATGTGTGGGCTCCCTAGAATCAAACATATGACCACTTTCCAAAGGCCAACTTGGTCATCTGGGAGCCCTGAAATTTAGGTGGTGATCATGTCTATGATTGCTCTTGAAGGATCATGTCTAAACACTAAGCCATGCATATCAATGACATTTATAGCTAAACTGTGATGCATTAATCAATCTTTGCTTATAGCGTTCTCACCTTTGTCTGTTAGGGATTGGCAGTTAGAAAGATATTATTACAACTCCTGCCATACGCCAATGCATTTGCAGTAGAAGGCCAATCCTATTACAGTGTAGATGCTATAAAATAAAATCGATGGTGGCAGGCTTGATGTTCTAGAAATCCATACGAAGAGGATGGTATAAATAAAATTACAGTTACTCTTCTCCATGGGTGTATTTAAAGAAGTAAAAAACACGACTGGTTTCGGCGCAGATCAGACCTGATGATGGTCGATCTGTGCTGAAACCTGTAGTGTTTTTTGCAAAAAGGTTTCTTGGGTTTCCAACCAGGTGAGTTCAGGTAACATTGCAGTTGCCAACGTTTCAATGACAAACTCTGTCATCTTCCTCAGGGCTGCTCTGAGGTGTCGTGATAGTGGAATTTGCCAGTATATATATCTGCTCTCAGCCCAGGCCTTCTCTCTGATTGGTCGGTTTTTGTCCAATCAGCTTCTCCCTGATTATGCTATCCCACGCTCTGCTAAGCGAGTAACCATTATCTCTGTTGAAATTGTTACTCGCGAGGTGGATTTCGATTGCCTCCTTAGTAATCAGATCCCAATATCCCTCCGAGTGGCCAAGGCGTTTGGTGCCTTCAAAATTGATCGTATGATTTTCTTGTATGGAGTGTTCAGCCACCGCTGATTTTTCAGGTTGGCCCAATCGGATGGAACAGGAATGTTCCTTGATTCTTGTGGTGATAGAGCGTGAGGTTTCTCCAATATAACAGGACCCACACTTGCAGGGAATGTGGTATATTCCCGGGGTCCTCAGGCCCGGGTCGTCTTTGACATGCATAAGACATTCCTTGAGTTTCTGCACTGGTTTGTGTACAGTGCGGATGTTATGTTTTCTTAAGATCCTTGCGATCTTGTTAGAAATAGTGGAGACATAAGGAATGCATGCCGTAGCGACAGGTTTATTCTCCATCTCCTCCTCATTGTCATTGCCATTTGACCCAGAGACGGCCCTTTTTGGGGCCAAGTCAGAGTCTTGTGGTTTCAATTTCTTATTCAGGGCAGCATTGATGTCCCTCTGACTGTAACCATTTTGCCGGCAGGTGGTTTTTAAGTGAGTTAGTTCCTGCTGCAGATGGTCTCCGTCCGAAATAGTTATAGCGCGGTGGACCAGGGTTAACAGCCTGTAGTGTTTTTTACTTCTTTAAATACACCTATGGAAAAGAGTAACTGTAATTTTATTTATACCATCCTTTACTTGTAGATGCTACTCAAAAAACTAACTTTCAAGTATCAAGGCAAAATGGAAATGTGAAGTAGCTGAAAATATTATCCTAGTTTCCTGTACATTTGCTATGGAGTAAAAATTAATGTGCCCTGGCATTGAACCAATGATAAATATAGAAGTTTTTAAACAAATATATGAGGTATACTCATTCGTTCTATCCATATAATGAATTTTATCCTTTTTGTTTTTTTGGAAGGCGTTCTGAAAACTATTTTAAAAAGCCATCCCATGTAAACCTTACAAGAGAAATTTGATCTGTCCTGGCATCAAACGAAGGACATTTGGAGTAAATTTCCATTCGTATTACGGTTGAAATATTTCTCCATTAACTATCCCTCCGGTTTCATGGCAAAATTGCATCAGGAAGTAGCTCAAAATATTATACAAGTTTCCTGTACATTCCTTATGGAGAAATATTTAATCCACCCTGGCGTCAAACCAAGGATCAGGTTAGGATTGGATATGAATCACAAGCACTAATACACCTCATATGCCAAATTTTAGCAATTTCACTTTTCGGTAAGTGCCATGAAAAAAAGTCTCTCTTATGGATGAAACTTGATGTGTCTAGCATCAAACCAGTGGCGAGTAGGACAAAAATATTTACAACTTTCGATATAAATCTATATCTTCTAGTGATACTGTGAGTTTCAATGTTCTATATTAACGAAAAATACCCTAAATGATTTTTTAAATATTTGGTCATACGATTTGAACCTAGGGCTATTAAGACAAATATCTATACAGAATACGATAGGAAACTACATCCTCTAATGGCTCTGTAAATATCAAAATTCTATCTTAATGGAAAATGCCCTAAATGAATTGTTGAAAATACGCTCAATGTATTTAAACTAGAAAAGTACCTCTTTTGGGGCCTCCTAGGATCGAACCCATGATGTCTAGGATCAAAGACTGCATTTTTCCTTAGTGTCAAACTCGGGGACTCCACGCAATAAAATCGCCTGCTCTGTGAGGCTGTTCATTTAGCCTCAGAGCTTGTATCCTATGTACATATATCTCTTTATATAGATGCTTCTCTGGATATATATATGTAGGATACAAACTCTGAGGCTGAACGAAAAGCTTCACTGACCTGGCAATTTTTTTGCGTATAGTCCCCGAGCTTGACACTAAGGAAAAATGCAGACATCAATCCTAGGTATCATGGGTTTGATTCTAGGAGGCCCCAAAAAAGGTACTTTTCCCATTTAAATACATTGATCGCATTTTCAAAAAATTGTGTAAGGTATTTTCCATAGAACGTTATAATTTCCGATAGAACCTTTTTCCTTCAAGGAGACTTACCACAAAGTCATAGTCCCAGCAGTAGATTCTTTAATGTGTTAAAATCACCTTTCATCTTCATGGACTTGCTAATTAATTAATCAATTTATTGATCTTGAACAAAGATGCTTCCCTTCAAAATATAACTCATGAAATTATAAACTTAAATTATTATGTGAAAGAAATGAGGATCTGAAGGTTGAATTATGAATTTATTTATTTGATTTAACAAAATCTAAAATCAGCACATGTTACTTACAATTGATGTTATAAGAGAAAACAAAACAATTGCCTGAACAAGAAGTGCTGTTTTCAGTCCAAATCAATAAAAATCTAAAACACATGATGCTTATCTTTTGAAACTGTTGCTAATTTTTCAAACAAAGGCGGGCATCATAATCTAGCGTTTACTGTACAAAAGAGTTGAGTTTTTCTGTACAAAAGAGTTGAGTAATAAGAAAGTTTTTGTGCAAAAAAATGGTTTGTCACATTTGCCTGAGGCATGGACTAGAGTGGATGTAAATCCTGGTATGCTAATTGTTGGAGAAATACACATTCATTTGTTGGACCCAAAATGGGTAAAATTTTGTTAATGAAATATAAAATTTTCAATGAGGCCAGATATTTAGTATACAGTGCAATACAATATGCACTTGCTGTCTGATCACAGTGCAAGCCTGGCCCATACCAAGGATTAGCATTGTCTTCAGGACGCAAGGCCTTTGCACACCTTGGCTATCAAAGGAGATCTATTAGAAGAAGTACTGCAGCCAATATATTGGTTTGAAATAACCATGGTCTTTGCTACATTAATTTTGCACCTTTAACACATTGACCACCACTATTGCTTCATGACAGTGACAACATCTTAACTCTAAATATAACTCATAACTTAGTTCTGAAGGTGCAAGTTGATTTGAAATCAGCTCTTTGGGTTACAAATAAATTCTTACATAAATTCCTTTGAAGAATGAGTTCATGAATGATTTTTAACCATTTTCTTATAAATTCACATTAAAGTAATTATAATCTCTGCAGCTTAATCAGAGCTGTCCATCTAAGAATAGGGGCATGGGTGCAAATTTCCATGGGGCCCTTTTCTCCTCTTCCTACGTGACGAGTTATTGTTAGTTAATAAAACATGATATTTTCAGTGTTCAGTTTACCCTTTGCAAAAAAATTTCCTTTCTGGAAATGAGAATGAGGATGCCTCAAATTGAAGGCCACACAAGCTATACATTCATGGAATGCCCTCTCTTGGACTTCATTATCTACAATCAGCCATTAATACATGATTTTATCTTCTAAGTCTGCCATAACTGGGAATCAAACCTGGGGAGTCCCCCACTTTCTGAGAGGATGCTCTGATCTCTCCAGAACAATCTCCCCTTGATTTCTCAGGCTGTGTGGGAATGGGTGTGATCTTGAGGATCCATCTAAGATGGCACACCACTCCAGGGAGACCCAGGATCGATTCCTCACTATGGCAGACTTTCTGTTAATTTTTTCATCTAAAATGAAGTATGTGAACCATGAATTTTTCCTTGACTATTTAAAAAATCTAGTAGATGTAAATTAATTGTTGGGGCTCCTGGATAGCAATGTGTTTGACTTCAATGAAAGCGGTCCCGGGTTCGATTCCCAGTAGGCATGTGAGCCTACGTGCAAAATGACCTAAGTTGTCGAAGCACTTTTAAGAATACTAATACTAAATTAATTGTAGAAACAATGCTATTATTTTCAGCCCCAATGCAAAAGGCTTGTTTTGTAATGTGATCAATAGGGGAGATCATCCCCTACAGGAAAGCCAATAAAATACATATTTCCTTTTAACTATGCTAAGCATCATGGACATGTTATACGAATCTATTCCATGCCCCATCATGAAGAGAAAGTACTTGAAATAAAATACATGGCATATTTCTTACTGCTATTTAGTCATGCTTAATCAGGATGGTTTACTTTAGAAAAGATGCATCACTGGGAACAATTAGAAAACTGGTTCATGCCCTCACGAGTCTTATGTTGGAAGTCCAATTAGATATCCTGATGGACACTTTCAAATGTTCTTCAGTTTAACTTACCCTTTGATTACCAGATTGAGGTTTAGTAACAGACATAATTAGAAGGAGACATATTATGAGAATATAGCTTATAGCAAATGAAACAATTATTTTCGTTAAAAATTCTTGATCAATTTCGTGTCATGCAGGACAATGATTAGGTGATGTGTTTGGGGAATTTCATTGACTCTCCAGATGTTATCATCTTTAGTTCTTATTGCTGGACTTGGCCATGGATTGATCATCCTTCATACTCTCCCAGCCATCATAAATGTTAAACCTTTTGCGGTTTTATTAATCAAAGAAAAGATAGGATTTGGTGCTTTCCCAGTGTAGATGATGCAGGAATATTTCTCGGTATTTGCCATGAAAAAAATTCTAAAAAAGTCTCTCTTATGGATGAAACTTGATGTGTCTAGCATCAAACCAGTGGCGAGTAGGACAAAAATATTTACAACTTTCGATATAAATCTATATCTTCTAGTGATACTGTGAGTTTCAATGTTCTATATTAACGAAAAATACCCTAAATGATTNCGCAGCCATCTTCATCCCCTGAAGATGGCTGCGGTGATTGCAGCCGAAACGTCGGACCTGTTCCAAGAAACTACCCGGATGGAAACCCGAGAAAGATTCCTGCAAAGAAAAGATGTTTCTGCATTAAGATTTGTCTACCTTAATACAATTTTAAATTTAAGAGGAACATATTCTCATCCAGGAACCGGCCTGCTACTGTATGGATTTTTGTGAATGATTGTAATAAGATTTTGTGGTAAGGAAGACAAGAAAAGTAGCAGGGAAGGATCTCATTCAAAGAAACTTGGACGTTTTATCAAATAAAATTCTAGTAAGCTAATGAAATTATTTGTATAATGAATTCATTAGATGCATCCTCAAATTAATATTTATATGTTTGCTTTCGTCACTTTGAAGTTGCAGTCCCTATTCCATGGTGTATGAAATATTTCCAACCTCAGGAGGAAGTTGGGAACAACGGAAGTGGATTACTTACTATTTTATATTTATCTGCGCAATCTATAAGCTAGATTGGGTGAATAGGAAATTTAAGAACCATTAGCAATCATATGTGTCAATTCTGGATGCTGCTCTGAAAACCCAAGCTAGATTTACTTTTAAATTTTGCTAGATATGTTACGACTATAAACGAGGTTCTTTGATCACCGATAATACAATAGGAATTTTGTTAACGTAAACCTTATTTAATAGATTACACTCTTAAAGTTATCTTTAATTAAAATTCAACGTGTTCTACCTAGGTGTGTGACTTGAATATCTTCTTAAACAAAGGAATAGCCTGGAACCTTTGCTTTCATTTAGTTATATATCGCGGTTCTGCTCTTTGCATAATCTTTCACCAAAATATTTTTAGAATCAAGAAATAACCTTAATTATTTATATCATAAATATGTAACATGAATTAATTTAAAGTAATACATCAAAATTTTACTATGAGATTATGATATAAATAAATAATGGTGTAATATGAGTACTTTTGATCACTTTTCTGCTGCTACCTTTCCGGTGTTTCCGGTTCTGTCCCGCCTAAGCTAGAATAGTAATTTGGCGGGCACGGTACGTGCCCTCCGACAAGAATTGTTTTTGGATAGATTTTTACTGATATAATAATCATTGTGTGTATGTATTGCATTCGTTTGAATCTTTTAATAGCTTTTTGTAAGAAATCATAGCATTCGAAAGTTGGAAAAACTTATTGGACTGACCGTGAATACGCGGAATGAAAACAATGGACACTCCAAGAAGGGGTGAGTTGGTAACCTCAAAGCTATATCAACTCTCAGTATTCCGTTCTATTAAGTAGTCTAAAACCCTAATTTTCTTTTCAGATGTAGCAGGTGGTGCATCTGTTGATTCCGCATCCAAGAAATTGCGTCAAGGTTGGTCCTTAATTAATTTTGTTTGTTGGACTTATCCGTATCATGGAAAGCACTTAGTCCCGAAAGTAAACCAAGAAAATTATGAACTAGAACCATTTTAACCATTTAATAAAATCAACTTACGCTTAGCTACTTAATGTGATTGAGGAGTTGCAATTTGTCAATTTTCGGCTTTACTTACATTCGTACATATTAAATTTTGGCCAATAGGACCTTCTCAGAGTTCTAATTCGTGAAATCCCTTTTTAGAACCAGCTGTAAGAAAATCTCGGCGGTAACTCGCCCTTAACTTGATAGCTACCATAACCTGAGACACTCAAAAAACTCAAAAACTCACTCAAAAAAGACACTTTTGCTTAATATTTTCTATAGAACCAGGGTTATTAATTTCGTTCTACCTCGTCTTAATTTGGCATGTTGCGCTTTTCCTTTGCACATTCCCTCAGCTTTCAACAAATAACATTTCGTTTTTCAGAAAATCGCTTTTTTTTATTAACTTTCGACGCACTCTATTCCATGTATTACGGATGTAATAAGTTATATACATACTCGTAGAATCATCCCCATTATTTTTTTGCATTTCTCTGAATGCGAGTCCATTGGACCTTTCTACATAAAAATATTTTAGAATTACAGATATTTTCTGGCTCATATTGTTTTCGGAAAATCTGCGGTTAATTATACGTTATGTTTTTTTATCTGTTTGTAAAAGAAGTAATACTACCAAAGTAGTAACCAAGTAATACTGGTTGAATTTCAGAGAAACTGTGGGATCTTCTTTTTTTGATTCTCAAAAATGTCATGTTTAGAAAACAAAGTAATTTTTCTTTAAGATGTAGTGATAAAGATGCAGAAAGATTGTCGAAGGTATTCCTGGTAAAAATGACACTACTTAAATTATTTACACGTTCTTAATAGTTTCATCAGATAATTGAATATTAGGATCTCCTTTTATATCGCCTAGAAAACCCTAAATTTTACTTCTTGCTGCTGTAGTGGTGGTGGGTGGCTCCAAGTTGGAGTTGGACACTACTGTGTCTGCAGAGTATTTCAGAACAAAGTAAGACTGTTTCACATGATATCTGAATTGGTTGAAGCAAGTTGTAAATTGCTTACCACTAGTGGGACTTGTGAGTTGATTTGGTGGGACTCTAGCTGGTTGATACTGTTTTATTTAATCCATTTCAGTGATTTATTATTAAAATGAGTAAAAGTTGCATTCTTGGGATTGCAAGCTTTGGGATTATGAACTCTCCCACCACTCGTATTGCAAAATTTGAACTGTCCTAGCATCAAACACAGGATCATTGCAGTAGATGCCCATTTAAATTATGCTTCAGAAACTCTTTAGAAACTATTCTTTAGGTTGACATATCGGAAAGTACCTCAACATAGTGTCCATGTTTCTTGTACATTTCAAATTTTAAGGAATATTTATCCTGCCTTGGCATCGAATCATGGACCAAATTTGAACTGGTCAACCTTGAATATAAAATATGGTCACAAATTCTATTCATCTGTCAAAGTATTGGTACCTGGTATTTCAGAAAGTTCCCCAAAAAAATCCTAAAAAGCTGCCCTGTATATCATAAATGTACCAAGTTTGAACCAATCTAGCATCAAACACAAGCCCACTCTGGGATAAGTCTTTGAATCATAAAATAGAAAATTACTTCTTATAACAATATTGTAAATTTCAACTATCAAAATGGGAAGTGCTCAAAACAAATTTTTGAAAATCTGCACAATGCATTCCTAAAAGTACCTTTCTTGGACCTTGTAGCACGGAACCAATAATACCCAGAATTGATTTCTCCTTTCTCCTCTAGTGTCAAGGCTTATATGTATCGCTTGACCCTATAGTTTTATTTAATTATCATTTACAATTATGGTAAAGTAAGAGTAATTATACCTAGTGAGATTTTTCCTAATGCCTATTCTCAGGTAATGCTAAATAGCCATAATAAAGCTAGAGCAGATAGCATACATCTTAATTTGCAATGGTTTTGAGTGATTTGAGATGTATATGGAATTATGACAATATTTATGCAAACTTCTTATATAAGATGACACTGTAAAGAAAAAACACTCTGTGAAAATGTATATCTTATTTACTTTATTATTTACTATTTATTTCCAAGTAACCTTAATAAATATGTAGGCAGCATAAAAATTATGCATAGCAATATAAAAAAATATTTTGTTGCAACAGGTAGTCTTCCAAAATCTTGTTATGCTTTCTTTAGTTGTTATTAAAGTTTGCAAATTCAAGAAAATAAGGAATATTACATTAACAATGAAGTAAGTGCGGAGTCACTTCATATCAGTTGATCCAGGCCATGACCCCCACCATCTCAGCTTTGATGAAACTTGGTATATTAAGTGGGATAGTGTGTTTAATCCGAGAGGTTTAATGATAATTTTATCCTTTCTTGTAGTTATAAAACCATACCAAGTTTTTCTTGTCTATCTCAACTTATTATTAACTATCTCTCTATTTTAACATCCGTTTAAAACGAAACTGCAGTTTTTCCATTTCAGAGGCTCTGTAAGGGCTTGTACCTCCAGAGGAAAACTAAATGTATCCATCTTATTCATCACTCAATTTGTATGAAAAATTTCTGTTTTATCAAAGGAACTATGAGAATTCTGTAAACAATTGATTTATATTCTCAGAGGTATTATAAAATTTTAAATCACTTTAGCTTCATAAGATTTAAGAAAGTTTCTTATGTAAAACAAGGATAAATAAAATTCATTGCATTTTGTATGCTTTCTGAGGTAAAAATGATAAATGCGCTAAAAATGTGTTTTTCTTTTCTGATAATGTGTCAGGCCTACTTATATTTATTGAAAAGAAAAACATAACAGTTCTGTTTTCAATATTATTTTTTTTTTACTGTTTCATTCATTACTTTCCTGGATTTATCTTTTCTACAACTCATCATTTCAAGTCTTCCTTGAAAATTCAACCCTGATACATTTTGTCTTTTTCTGAAAAGTCATGTACTCTTCATGAGCCTTTCGCGGTAGGAGCTTCCACATTACAAATTGAAGGAAGGAATTATTTAAAGGAACACAACAAATATCTTCTCTCTCTTGGCCACTCCTCACTTAAATACGTATTTACCTTTAATAAAATCATTTCACTTGACTTCTGGTTATATATTTTTATTACTGTTTGGAAATTGTATTTGTGTTAATTTAATTTAGAAGTACGGCATTGTTGTATTTTAGAGTTGTTTCCTGTGGATCCTTAGGTATTTCGGTTTTATTTATAACATTATTATATTCAGCCTGTATATACCATTCTGAAATGGTCCATGTATTTAATTATGAAGCCAATTAGAAGAAATTAAGAATGGGTGCTTCTGTTGGTGAAAAAAGCAAAAATTCCACAATGTTTTTATTAAATATTTTTGATAGAATACATAAATAAGCCATTTAGTACAACAATGATGCTTTATTTTCAGCCCTCTTGCCATTCCAAGTGATTTCTCCTGTTGGTGTTTCATCTGCATCAAAAAAGCGCAAGATAATTGATGATACAGATGCCAAGGTTTCGAAGAATTTGCGTATTGAAAAGACACCACCAGATATTATTGATTTATCCGAAGCAAAAGAAAATGTCAACTTAGAAGTAAAAAAGAGTGAGACATTGTGTAATTCTTCTGCCACTCCTCCCAAAAAAGAGATGTCTGCAGAACCCGTTGATGATGAAGAAGTAATGTGCCTAACATTAGAGTCTCCTGGGGAAGAATCAGCTGAGAATACATGCAATAAACCAGCCAAGGAAGACAAAGCATTGACAGAACCATTAAAGAAATGTATGAGTGAAGAACCAACAGAAAATGCTGCAGATGCAACCATGGATACTGAGAGCACAATATCCAAAGAGGATGGAAGTTGCAACAGTGACAAGTTTGATGGAAACAAAAGTATAGAAACGGATTCTGATTCTGATTTGGACAAAACTGGAGAAAATGCGGATAGTAGCATAAATGTGAGCATAGGGGATTCTGATGTGAAGGTTAGTTTATCAGGAAGTGAAGAGATGAGTGAAATGAATACTTCTGCTGCGTCTCTGACATCTACTCCAAAGCGACAAGCTTCTCTCCAAAAGAAGAAGCTGCTGAGTTTGAAGAAAAAAGAGCAAAGAGAGAAAGTAAGACAGGTGAGTTATTGTGGGTTTCAGTTGGGGTTGCAAACTCTTCAAGGTTAGGTAGTTTTGCATTTCAGATGCACTCTGAAAGATTTAACAAGGTTGCAGTGACATTATAGTAGAAAAGTATTAAAAGTAGTTGCCAATTTTGTGATTTTGTTGCAAGAGCTAGCAACTAATTGCCTCTTTAGTGTTTTTTTTTCTGCCACATTTTGCACTAGACTAGCATGGTATGTCGTGTTTGTGGTTTTACCTAAAGAGTATTGATGCTTTATAGTTAGCATATTTTTACGTGAAAACAGAAATATTTTGCCTACTTGGAGAACTAAGTTTATTTATGCAGCAAAAGGTTTTAGCTGTGGTTTACAACATATTAAATGAATTACATTTTACTTAATTATGTATCAGTTGTAATGGGAAGCAAACTTTTGCAGTAACCATTGTGCATGAAAAATCATTTTACATGTATAATAAATGGAGTCTTTGGGAAAAGTCATTGAATAGTGCAGGGATCACCAAACTGCTGCCATTGGGCCATATCCGGTCCTTAAAAATGTTTTTTTTTGTGGAAGTGGAATGAAAGTGGATGTCACACTGGACATTCATGATGGGATATAAATTTTCTATTTAACTCGAACTCGGACTCCTGGAGTGGATTGATAGTAATTCCCATAGTAGTGTTTATCTTTCAAGGTTGTGTTCTGTAAGGTTTAATGATGTTAACAAGGAGGCCAATTCTTCCAAATCAATGTGCTGTGGTATGCTGTAAGGAAGTTTATGCTGTACTGCTTACTTTGCAAGAGTTCCTAATGATTTTTGCAATGTATGTGATCTTAATCTCAGTAATATTTCCTTTTAATGGAATTTGTTGTAAAAATATTAAAATTCAGTACTGCACTAAATTATTTATTATTAAATTTGAATTTGGACTCAAATCAGCGTAATTAAGTGCAGTGGTATAGTATCTGGCACAAGCAAATCTGTTCTCCTGCACCTTTCTAGTGTTGCTACTCTGGTACAGAGGTTGCTCTCTGAGGTTTATTCTCTAAAATGATGGGGAACAATGAAAATTATCCAAGAAATTAATTCCATTAGTGCTTATTAATCTAGAATGATTTTGCCCTTTAATGATTGGGAAATTGTTATAATTGGGTATTTCTATGATTAGGTGTCCCCTAAAAGACTTAATATGAAATATATTGGAAAGTGAGATTGATACTATATTGAAAAAAAATGGTGTTTATTTTGAATGCTGTAAAAATCTGAAAGTTTGAAAATAGTTGGTTTCTAATGTTGCCAACAGGACAGTTTATAGCTTATGATGGCCTGATGGCGCTGTATACAGTTGTCTCAGTACAGAGTCCAAGAAATAGACTATAAACCATCCTGTCAGCAATATTTGTGAGTAATTTGTGAAATTTCTGTATAAGAATTTTACAGCTTTTGAAGTAAACACATTTTTAAAAAAATCTTCTATGAATCCCATTCTCACGATACTTAATTTTAACAATTTTTTATGGGACACCCTATATTTAGTTATAGGCTTTGGTATGACTAAGCCAAAATCTTGAATATTTTTAAAAGTATCAAATGTTTTTTCAATTCATAGAAGAAAGTATTTTTGAAGATAATAGAAAAAGCTATGAGAAGTATTTTGGTTTAATGTTTGTTTGGTAAGAGTTTGTTAAGGTGGTCCTAGAATATGTGATCTGTATAGTAAAAGTAACTTACCATGGCCTTAGTACTAGGAACTTGTTTAGAATTTTTGTAATAAGAAATTCACATGCAGATTAGAATATGAGCTGTCATTCAAGTGTATAAACAGTTCTACTGAAAGTTTGAGTTCTATTGTTTGTAATATGAATAAATTAAGTATGTTCAAAGAAAGAAATGTTTTGAGTTTTGAAAGAATCATTTGGGATTCCAGGGTTTGTTAACTATTTAAAATTTGCAAACCAACTGATCTTTAAATTATCTTGTAGCATTGAATTCAAATTGCTTATTTAAACATCACTTGCAAAATCTTACTTTTATTGCTATTGTTTAATAAATTGTCTGTCAAATGTAGGAGTTGGAGAGAAAGAAAGAAGAGAAAAGGAAAGAGAAAGAGGAGAAATTACTGCAGAAAAAGAGAGAAAAAGAAGAGGAAATGAAAAGAAGGCTAAGGTACATAGAATCTATGAAATATTTGCAAAGTCTATAAATATGCCGTCATTCAAAATTTGTGCGTTTGTATTATTATTTTAGGGACCGGTAGGTTATCCTCCCTCTGTGAACTCATTTATTCATGTCTTGAATATTCCTCGATATTTGTTTCCCTACATCTTTTTAATTTGGGGATATTTAATATTTTCCAAGAAGGGATCATATGTTTTGGGTGTTTATGATCATAATTTCATGGTGAAGTTCTCCTTCCAGCCTACACAGTACTCCTTTACACGTCCAGGTTTTCCTGAATGTTTCTATGGTGCCCTTTCTTTAATGGTATTCCCATTCATTTGCAATCCTCCTCCTCAGGGCTTCTTGGAGTAATTCCGTCACATTTATTGCTTTCTTGTCCTTGTTCATGTTCTGGATAAAACTTTCGTATATTGTAGCTTTGGCTAAGTTGAGGTAATTGCTCAAAGCATTGCCATGCTGGTTCCTCCTTCAGAAATACTGCCAACCAATTCCCTCCTAAGAATTGTGTTCCTGTTGGAAAGCATCTTTACAAGCCTTGTGACTTCTCCCCATAAGCTTTTAGGAACTATGCATTAGAAAGCAAGGTGCCATGGTATGTATGTATGTGTATATATACACATACTTAATGACATGGGCAGAAAGTTTTGGCCTAGGCCAGCTTGTTTATAGTTGTACCCAAAAGTTGTAAGAAATTTTCTTCTAGCCGACCCAAGCCCAAACTTCACTAAATTGTTCCATGATCAATGTCTCAATGCATTTAGAAGTAGATACATTTATTTTACCTCTATTATTATTTCAGTAATGCCAAAATATCTTTAGAAACTTTGAAGCTGTTGTAAAGATAACAGAGATGCCAGAAAGTTCTATAAGCAAACAAAATGTTTTTAATGTTAATTGTATTTCTAATCTAAATAAGATGTATTCCATTTACAATAGTACCGTATTTTCTGGTAGACAACCCGCGTGTTATCTATACAAAAAATATAAAAAAATGATAAAAATAATAGTGC
>KZ309006.1:198920-214250 GCA_000376725.2 Ladona fulva
ATTTCAATCAACATATTGTAAATGTTAATGTAATCAAATAATTACATTCAAAATACAAGAGTAATTATCATAATTATTATAGTAGTGTTAAAACATTCTCGTCAACATAATAACAATTTTGAAATGCGTGTTGTCAATGCATTTATCACAGAAGAAATTTTTGAAATGCGTGTTATCTATACATTATCACATTGAAGAGAAAATGCGTGTTATCTAGTAGATGCATGTTATTTACCAGAAAATACAGTAATTTTTTTGTTGCTTATCAGCATCTTCTCTGGTTAATGTTTATCTTCTGATTCTGTCTAGAACCATTAAACAATTCCATTCTATAAGAGATCCAATAGTACAGCACATTTTAACTTTCAATCTTAATTACATGAGAGGAAAATTTGGCCTTAAATAGTGTCCCCCATTTTGTTACACAAACGTTTAAAAAACTCTTATATGGATGAGCACTGTGATGATTTTAAAGATTGTCATATTAGAGTACTGCTTATTAATTATGTCATATTAGAGCTTCATCATTTACCAGTAATTACCCTCTTAGGATTTCATATCGAATCAAATGCAGATTTTTTGCTGAAAAATTAATCATTCTTTATGTAAAAATTTTTTCAATTTCACACCCTGTATTTTTTCAAAACATGTAGATAATAATAAATAACTCACAGCAACATATAAAATAGCTTTGTGAATCACTGTGTAATTCCCGCACTCAAAGAACAATTTATGACTTTTCCTGTACCCTTTTTTCAATTTAGCCTGCTGAACAGCCATGCAATTTAGAAGTAGCAAATTGTTAATTGGAGTGAAAGCTTATTAACTAGAGGTTCAACAAAGAAACAATTTTTGGCAAATTATGACACCGTACATAAACACAGACTTCAGCACAACTGATATGTGCAGTGTATTTGAGTCTGTGTCCAAATTTTAGATTGCTCTCTTTCATAAAACTCCTGCTAAGCTATACATTCCTGGGATACATTCAGAGCAAATAGTCCTCTTCAGAAGATTTCCTATCATCCAGGTGGAAAGTTTACTTTCTTTAAGGTATGTCAATGGCAAATTACACCTAGATAATCCTTTTATATCTTTTGGTACTTCTTAAGAAAACACCAGTTACCTAAATAATCTATGAAATGTGGTGAACACCTAGCACCTACTGAAAAACCCCAGAAGTTTTCCCTTATCTGTCCCTAGTCTTGCCAACATGTCTTGCTTTCTTCTTCCTTGATTGTGACAAAACAACAAATAACTGTCCTTTTTGTAATGAGCAAAATCCAGCTCACTGAGAAACTTTCCTAAGTGGTCATGAAATTGACCCAGCTATTTGTCATAGTAAATTAAAAATGCAATAATTTCCCTCCTTTCCTATAGATTATCGATATCATTACTTTTAAATGGGCCTTAACTTTAAGTATTCTCATTGGCAAATATGCTTAGATTCAACATTTGTATTTGTCATCAGGGGGATGGGTTCTTAACATCCACAAATTTCCACAAAATGTTATTTTATCTAGACTCCTGCAGTTTCAAATTGAAAGCAATATTTCACCACCAAAAATAAGAAATTTGATTCAAATTTCCTTCTTTTGGTTGTCTTAATTTTGTTTCAAAGTTTTCTTTCAAATTAAATTTTGAAACCATGCGAGCGATGAAAGTGAGAGTTAGCTGGATATCAGCAACTGCTTCAAAGTTCATCATTGTTTTGATGCCTTCCCCTGGTGCCATCTTCAGGATGATGTGTTGAGCGTAGTCAAAGTTTTGTTTTGTACACATCCACATGGTTAGGTAACACCCACTCCTCAAACTCCTCTTACATTTCCTATTGGATGATGTCCTTATACTTCCATTTCGGTCAATCAAATATCTCTCATCCCTTTTCGGGTTACTGATTAGGCCTTATTCTGCCAAATTGTGGTATTTCTCCTTATATTCTGGAGGATGGGTCTATGTATTGTGCAGGGCATATCCTTCTTCTCAGTTGATGTTATTCTTCTCAAGTCTGATCTCGATGGATTCTTTTATTACACCATCCCAAAATTTTGGAGCATAGCATAGAACTTGTTGTGTTTGTTAAATTTATTTTGTGGTCTTGAGCTATTGCGTGCTCTGCTATTGCTGACTTCTCTGGTTGCATTAAACGTATTTTTTTATTCATGCTCCTAGATCCTAGTTTCTATTGTATGTCCAGCCTGTCCAATGTACTCAGTCACATTTGCAGGAGGTTCGGTAAACCCCAGGGACCTTAAGTTTAAGAGAGTCCTTCACATGTGCTAGCAAATTTCCTTGTTTTTTGGAGGGCTTATATACACCCAGTTCCACATAAATCTTACCACCTTGGACACAGGGGCAGTGAGTTTCAGGGGAACGAGTCTTGAGAAGAGAGAGAGAGGGAAAGGAAAAACATGGAGGAGATATGTACTCTGTGTCCTAGCTCAGATTGCATTTTATGTTATTAATATTACAATCATTTTTAGTGTCCATGGTTTGGTGGCATTAACATAGCAGAATAGTATTATACCAACACCGATGTCGGAATGTATTAATTCAGTGGTTTAAAATTGGTTGTTACAATTCAGTATTATATCTAGATTTCCTTCTCATAAAGAGGGGAACGTTGCTCATGAGATCCCGATATTTCCAAAGGATCGAGGTAAGTGACCTTCCCTTGAAAAAATTGAGTTTAAGTGATGGCTAGAACAGCATTTTGAGGAATATATCTACAAATTCTGCCTCTGAGCAGGCTTCTGCACAAAACGGGAAGGGGAGAAAGAACATTTCCTCACTTTTTGAGTCACTGTTGGACCAAAAATGTATAGACCTTGAATATGATGTGTTCCCTCACTAATGCTCCATACAGACCCGCTGCTTTGTTGAAGTCTGTGTGAATCCAATCAACACATGGTAAAGTAACACAAATTCATGACTGCTATGTCTATCTATCTATCACAGGAATTACAACTTTAAAGTAAATGTGTGGTATGAAGTCCTATAGTCCGTTTCAACCATTCTAGTCAGTATGGGCTCTTATGGGAGAAAAAACACATGTATTCTTCCATAAGGAAAGTAGCTAGCCTCACACCGGGTCTCCTTTACACGGAGTGTCTGATTCGGATGGATAAAATTAAGATTTGTAGTTCACGATGGTCGATTTCAACTTAAATTCTGATGAAGTTTGAATGAGAATGACTTTATCAACATGGTGATGAAGATTTTATGCTTTTATGTCAAAAGATACAAAGCTTAAAGCAAATATTGAATAAATGGCTGCGATTTTCACCTGTGAACATTTTTTAAACTGCCATTACTGTCTTCCAACACAACATAAAATGCTGCTTTTTTCTGTGATTGCTCTTTGCATCATCCGAACGCATAAAAATCACATGAGATTAATTTTCGCGTAATCACGTCTTCGTAAAAAATTATGAAATTGGAATGTAGCTTGTAAAAAATTTGTTCATGCAGTCTAATTTATATGTCGCCTAAAACTTTTTTGTTCCTCACGTGACGAAGAACTTGTTGCGAGAGAAATTGAGAAAAATGTTGAAATTTTTATTTACAGTTTGTTTTGAGGCGATATCTTGAACAGAACTTTAGTTTTTGACTTTCATATCTGAGAGTAGTTGCCTTGCGCTTCGATTTGCGGTGGCTGATTATGCTACACTTAACAGCAAACCGAAATCGATGAAAGCTGGCCAAAGTTAATGATTTAAAGTAGATTTTGCTATTTTTTCTCCTCTGAAATTTTATTTTCAATAAGTTTTCAATGATTTAGTTTTAAGTGAAAGCATTTCGACTTTGGATTTGATAAGTACTTTTAGTCGCGTCAAAGCTTCCCTTGCACGTGTGCCATAAATTAGCCACGGTCGGCTTATATCGGTAAACTTATGCTTTTAATTTCAGTCAGTGAATAAGCTTGAGCATATGTATCTACTGATACATTTTCAAGATCAGTTTATCAATCCTCCCTTTATCAAGGAAGATTTCATTCCAGCATTCTATTTAAATTATATTTTTTTAGATAAGGAAAGATTGAAAATTTGGGTCTTTTACAATCCCATCCACTGAAGAATGAATTCTTACTCGGTAACCTCTGGGGTTCTGATCTTCCGATGTACTGGAGCGTAAGACGTTCGACACTAATGGAAGCTTAATTTTTGGCAGGCAGGAATTCTTTTTCCTTTCCAGACTTTTTTCTGCTAAACAAAGCTCTTTCATGGTCTTCTGCTTGGTAGTGTCCCTTTTCCTCTGTGAAATAAAGTGGAATTTGTACTTGATGCTTGTGCAAATTGTTACCTAAAAATTATAGTAACAGTATTTTTTTGCCTTCGGAGAAAGGGAGGAAAGAGTGAGAAACTTTGTAAACAATGGTAACCCTCTGCTGAGTGCTCTTGCTTCTTTGACCTCCAGTCTTAAGGGATTAAGAATAGTATTCCCCAGCCCTTCTTGATGCCTTTAAACTGCATTTTGTACCCTCTCCAGTTTTTGGAAACATATGTGTATTAAGGCTGATTTTCCATTAGAATATTTCCCGCGGCTTTCCTGTTTTACTGCTCTTCTGTTATTGCTGGTACAGTCATGAGCAAAAAAAACTCAAAAATTGCAGGTAATGTAAGATCCGGGATACTCTTAAAAACTCCTTCAGTGGAACATGTTGCAACACTGTAAGGAGTCCATCTCAAAGATAACGGTAGTTATATTCGCTGCAAATGTGGGTGGGGGTTCGGTTTAAAGAAATGTTAGGAGCATTGCGAGCAGCTCCCGTAGCTGACACCCAATTAGAAGGACGGACCTAATTTTAAGAAAGACATTGATGGAAACGTTGCGTATACACGATGTCAGCTCTAATGTATGAGTTATAGATAGTGCAGATTGAATGAACTCGCAATTTAGAATCATCAATCAAGACGAATACGTCTTTTTACCGCAAAATCAACGTTATGTATCTCCGACTCGCTGATTCTCTAACGGAAGGAGAACAGGTGCATAGAGCAGTCATATTTTCTTACCTACTGTCACCAACATTATCAGAAATATACCCGATATGTAATCTCAGAAAACTGTTCAAAAAGTGATGGCGAACCTTATCTCGGATATTTCACATGGATCTTTAGTAATAATATTTCTATTAACACTAAACCTTTGCAATGTTGCGTAAGTGGGTTCAGGTATTGAAAGTAATGAAACTGGAAGTTAACAACTTATATAATTTTTGAAAAAATAACATCTTGCCCTGCACTTGTTTGAGTTTGCTAGCATTTGTTTCAGCTGCTGGGTCCCATATTCTCGTAACATATTCCAGATGGGGCCTGACTAAGGAGAAATAACATCACTCGGCAACCTTTTGATCGCATCTACCTATAATGTACTTTATAGAAACATTGTAGGGCATTTCAGTCTTATTTGGTAAAGAATGTTAAGGTATTGTAAACAAAATACTAATTTGCAATTGTTTGTTTTCAGTCAAAAACTGGAAGAAAAACAAAAAAAGGAAGAGGAGAGAAAGCAAAAGAAGAAACAGAAGGAAGAAGAAAGGATGAAAAAAGAGGAGGAGAAGCTGAAGAAGGAAGAGGAAAAACAGAAAGAGAAGAATAGGAAAGAAGAGGAGAAGCAGAAGAAAGAAGAGGAGAAGCAGAAGGAAAGGCAGAAGAGAGAGGAGGAGAAGAAGAAGTTGGAGGAGGAGGAGCAGAGAAAGAAGAAAGCAGCTGCTGCATTTGCCAGTTTCTTTGTCCCTAAGAAAACCTCTTCTTTGAAAGCACAAGAAGAAGAGCAAGTGACTGTGGAGGCATTTATGCCATTCAGAGTATGCACACATTTCTATTTATTATTTTGCAATGCATTTAGAAGTTGAATCAATAGAATACTTTTAAGAGGGTTGGTCAGAAAGTAAAGCCACTCATTCTTTTTCTCAAAACTATGTGGGTTATGGACCCTGGTTTATACTTTCAACTGACTTCTGATTCACTCCATACCCAGCAGTCAGCTACCCAGTTCTATTGATTGCTCATGATCCATAGACTATATAATGTTTAAAGCTATGATACAGTTTTTCCCATGCCAGTTTAAGTCCTTTATAAAAACAATCCTTTATGCTTTTACTGACCTTCATCAGCATGCCAGAGGATTTTGATAAATTTAGTACACATTTCTTATGACACCTTTGTAATAAGATGTATCCCTTTATCATATTACTAGTAAACGCCCCCGTCAAGCATGATGGAACTTAATTTAGTTTAAAAATATATCTAATATTGTATACATATGGTCCTCCTAAGCCAGAAACAGTCCGTCGTAAGATCATAATAATTCAGTATATTTCTACCTTATTTATTATATTTATTTACTGTTTCCAAGACATGAAAGCCTACTTTACGAACATTTCTTATAGAAAAATATAAGAACTGGTTATCCCCGTGTACTTATATAGGATAATTCATGTAATCAACATTCACTGATGGCCGTAGTCATCAAAGGGATGAATTGTTTATTTCCAAATATTTTATGAATTTTCCATGTATTTTATCAAAGTTCTCGCAATTTCGAACTTATAAGAATGTTTCACAGCTAAAATAAGATTCTATGAACCTTTTCATTTCTTGTGACACTTGTCTCAATTTTGTAGGACCATTGTTTCTAATTTCATTTTGTAAAAGAAACGACATCTGCAAGTCATGAAAACGTACTTTACGTACATCTCTTATGGAAACGTATTTTGTGATCCTGGGTTCGAACCCGGGCCTTTACTTTGTAAAATACAAAGTGTTTGTTTTCCTCTCTTTGGTGTCAATGAAATAAAAATTTTAATGTTCTGAAATTTACAGTAAACAATAGAGCAAATGAGGTATTGTCACTTTGCTCACTGAATTCGGATGACAGTGGCTATGAATACGAATTTTTCAATTAATTTTAAATGCATAAAAAACTACCTATATTAATTGATTTANCGTGTAAACAAACTACTTGAGAGAACAAGTTGAAACTTGTCTCACAAATTAAAGACGTGTTGGAATGCCATCTATGTGTCAGACCGAGAAATTTTCACCTTACCCTCGTATATTCAGACGTGCAATGCGTTCAGTTTTTTTACATTCCCGTAACTATTATTACACCTACTTGTGATATTTGACAATCATTTCTGTTCACTTGCTATCAGCAAGCATATAAATTCCTTGTGGCATTATACAATCATTTCTGTTCACTTGCCATCAGCATGAATATAAATTCAATATCGCAACATACTAAGCAGTGTTAACACGCATGAGTAGATGACTGCAATTCAAAAGGAACTTGTAAACCTTAACAGACAAACTTACTATACCAAAGTTGTTTTACATCCAAAACCATTAAAATTTGCACCATTTGTATTTTTATGAATGTGTTCTTATAATTAAAATGTTTGTTTTCTTAACTAATGTTAATTACTGTAACTTGTGTACTATATAATAGGTCTAAAAACATAGTCTTTTGTTAGGGTATACGTTTTAATTAATGAATTATATTCTTGACTATAGCAACTTTGCTAACATTTAAGCCTCAGGTATTGAATAACGTAAAGTAATTTATGCAAATTTTTGAGGAGGTTGCGTATTGCTCTATTAATTACAGTTCCATTCAAACTTTTATTATTCTTCCTGGCTTTGTAACCTTTTTGGTGTTTTTGATGTTTAATATATTTGTTTTGAATATCTTTAATCTTAGTACTGTAGCTTATTAATCTCAGTGCAAAATTTATTAGGCTTACTTTCAAAGGCTGTGTGTAATGTGTCTTTTGCACATTAAAGTACATAAGAGTATCTTTCCCCTATGGTTTGAAAATGTAGTTTCCTTTATTTTACTGCCATACCTAGTGTATTACATATAAAAGGTGACATTATTTGGATTTAATCTACATCTACTTCTTTACTTTTGGTCTTGGACAACCATTTGTCATTATTATTATGCCTACCTACTCGTGTGTTCCCGACAAAACATGATATTAGTTTGCTTGCTTCTGGTTTAATGTTCTTCAAACCAATATAAAACTTACTACCAATAAAACTATGTATTTAATTACTCTATTTTACCACTTATTTAATTATTTACAATTATTTAATTACTAATCTATATTATGACAAGAATTTAGCTAGAAAAAATAAGTTATCTGTAATCAATGTAGAATCTTCAAGTTACTGAGGTAGTGAATGATTAAAATGGTAAAAATTATGTAATTGCATTTAAAATGTGTATTTTAGTGACATTATAATAGTTACTTTAGCTGATCGGGAAAGATCATCTTCAAAACTCAATTTATCTTACTTTGTCTATGTTCCAAGTTAAACAATTAATAACTTAAATATGCTAGTCACTCTTTCAGTTATGTCATACAAAACAGTGGGTTTCTCAACCATCCTAAATTGGACTCCTTGGAAAAGTCCTGAAAGGACATCTACCTCAGAAATAAAGACATGGATATTTTCATTCCGTTAGGGAATACCCGCGGCGTAGATTAGAAATCGGGGTCCCACCATTTCCCATCTTACTTTTGATCGGTTGCCGCTAGTATACCCTTACTGTAGATACCTGCTCAGCAGGGGTGGGGTCGGGAATCCCAATTAGCCCTTTCAAACTTTGCTACCCCATAAATGTATGACCATTTGCAACATGCCAAAAATGGGTATTTTCTCATCTTCGAGTTCAGCTTCACCCATCGTCAATTCTATGGTTCCTTTGGGGAAACGCAACACCTTTCGATGGGCGAAACAAAAGAAAATGGAAATAATGAGAGGAATGAGAAGGGGATACTCCAAGGGCTAGGGTAACAGGAGCGTCTTTCCCTTCCCTCTGGATGAAACGGGGAAAACCCAGATGAGAATTTGTCACAAACAGCGCCAAATCTCACTATCGTTGCAAGTCAGTTGCTGTCATATGTAATTGTGTGACCTATTAAAGAACTGACATGCCGCAATAAACACACAGAAAAAGATACCCAGCAGTGGGATTGCTTATGGCATAGGTTATAGCGAGAAAGATTGCACGGGAGTTGTCTTGTGGTAGTTAAATAAGCTAAAGCAAGAGAGAGATTTAGCATAAGATAATGATTTGGACAGCATCATTTTGCAATAAAAATAAACTTGATGTAATTACACGTACATATGTTATGGAACTTGTTTAGTATTTTCAGAAACATATTACTAGAGTGTTGCTATTATTTCATCAAAAATTAATTAATAATTTGATTTATGAAAAGGATTTTGTAGCCCACAGAATTTTAAAATAATAAGTAGTGGTTATTAGATTAAATTAATTCTCATCAGATCATTAGATGAATAAATAAAAAAATAAAGGGTGCTATTATTCTAATATCTATGTTNATTAATTTTATATCCCTTCTTACTGACATTTTCTTCAAATAAATAAGTTCTAAACTTTCGAGATAGTAGCGAATCTCATCTATATTTGCGCTCGACTGATTACTTTCTGAACTCGCCAACTCCAGTTTTTGATGACGTAGACAAATTTTTTGGCTAACTTTAGTAAACGAAGTGCACTGTTCAGAATAGAAGAGTGAGTGCCCACCCTTTTGGTATACCTATGGAGTTCCATTTATGTATCATTATTATAATATTTTTCATGAATTTAAAAATAAATAATTTCTAAACATTTCTGTGTTATCGAACCCGAAATGGTTCTAGAAAGTACCTCATTCATTTAGATGTGTATGGTTACCCTTTCTGCGGATGACGTCTCCAAATCATGGATTGAAGAGATGTTATTTTGATTTCACTTTAATAAATATATACATGATATCATGCGTGTCTTCTTCTATCAGTCATTTCCTTGTCATTCTTTCCCTTCCTACTATACTCCCTTCCATTCTCTTCTCCTATTCCTCTTTCCCTTACACTATTGCAACTCTCACCGACAGAGAACCTTGTCAAGTCCCTAAAATGGATGGGAATCTACTGCCTCCCTTATTCCGCCGTCTTTCGTAGCGATTCCGGGATGCCGCGCTTTTTTCAGAACACCGAGTCCATTAGCCATCTTAGGTATAGGTGGATTGCCTCCCCTTCCGAGAGTCCATGCGACTCTCTCTCTTTCTTCCCCTCCCTCCATCTCACTAGTATGTTAACTCCTTATCCACGTATGTCATCGCTTCTTTCGCGAGAGTGGTCTTTTCAGTCCCGCGACATGCGTGCCGAAGGACCGTCACGGACGTGAGCTTTTCGTACTTGCGGATTTCTTCGGGTTGGCTGTCTTACCCTTGGAAAGTCTCCTTTCGTTTATGCTTGTGACAAGAAGTCTGTTCTATTCGAATGTGCCGAAACTTTCCAAATCACGGAGAAGAAAACATTAGGCTTGCAGAAGTCCTTCAGGTGCGGCATTTAACGTCGCGTCCTGTACTTCAGTGAGCGGTCTCAAACAGAAGAGGAACTGATGTAGCTCTTGGATGTTTGTGGGAGGTGAAAAAAGTTGACGGAAATATCTCCGTTTTCCTCAGTGAATGCCAGTAGATGTAAGTTGTGCACCGGGCTTTGGATATCTTCTTCTAGAAAGTTTGAATTGGTTTTGTGTAAGTACGCAGATTGTGATTTGAATGCTGCTGGTCATTTTAAAAATGCGACTATCCTCTGTCTATTCGCCTTATCTCCAAATACCTGTGATTATATTTTTTCAGTTTAGTTTAGGATTTTTTTTTTGCCTTTCGTCAGCTATCACCTCTGGGTTATTATTTTATTTCGGCGAATCCTCCGACCTCGAACTGATTGCAAGATTTCTCTTGGTACATTACCTCTTCATTTAATGATATTTAACTTTCCCGTTACGTCCCCGAGACGTTGGAAAACTTCTAGAATCTGGTCCTACTTACGACTCTGGAGGTATTAATTAATTCCTGAGGCGAAATTATTTTTCGGCATCCTTCAAAGATACGTGTAATATCGAGGCTTACGATAGAGAGAGAAAGTATGAGGTAAAATATTTTCTTAAATGGGCCATAATTTTCACTGACAGACTTGTAAATATGGTAAGCATACAACTTCTCCGCTGTTATGTTTCAATTCTTATTAACGTAACACATTTCGTACTTTGTATTTGGTTTCTGAATCTCATTTCTAACGTTGGAGGAAGAGATCTCTCTCGTAATAACCTGATGACTGGGTTGAAACATTCTTGTAATTCTAAAATTATAATTTTGATTTTAATCTTCTCCTCGACATTCCATACAAATTCACGCGGTCCGCCCATCAAACTACTGCTTTCAGGAATATTTTAATGCAAAAAAAATGCGCACGTAACCAAATAACGGCGAAACGTAATTGGCGTTATGGTAGTAATTTATTGTGAATCATTAATTCTTACCCTTACTTTGAAATGGGCCTAAGTTCCACTTGTTTTCTGATGGGGAAATGCATGAGCTCTGTGTCAGCAATTGGCTTTGTTGTCAGAGGGGCAAGTTGTTTACTACTTCACAATTTCACCAAATGTTTGGGTATTCTCACAATTTTGAATCTGAAGCAACATTCCACGGCAGGAATAAAACTGTTTAGTTTCCCTTCTTTTGGTGCTTTACTTGATTTCATTTGGCTATTCTTTGTAATTTACTTTTGCAAAGGAAATGAACTCTGCAAGCAATAAAAGTGAACTATATGTGTATTTCTTATGTAGATGCTTTGACTTGTCTGGATCAAATTGGTAACAATTAGGTAAATAAAAAGTAGCCTATTATCTGTCCAGGGAAGGCATTTAACAGTCTTCAAAGTTTGAAAGTTGTATGATGTCTCGTTCTTGAGTTTTAGGTGAATGTAAAACTTTCTACTTTATTTATGAGGTACCTCTCAGAATAAATAGAGATTTCTACTGAAAATTTTAATTAAATAATTTATTTTGGTAATGCTTCTTTGTTTACTTTTGTTAAGTAAAATTCAGTTATATTTTAACATCTTATGTTATGTTCTATGATAGAAGTATCAATGTCATTTTGTACATCAATTTGAAAAAGGTCTTTTATTTCCTACCCCTATATATTGCTCTTATTCTGTTACTGTATATGCATTCAACAAACTTGATATAATTACTTTAAATTACAAAGCCTCTATCAAATGAAAATCTCAAATTAGTGAAAAGATTTTCGGTCCCAAGTGGTCAGTTAAATAGAGGTTAAACTATATCTAAGGAAGTAATAACTTGTGAGGAGCCAGTATATATTTATTATCACTTACCTTTTTATTATTCTGTTGAACATACTAATTGCTGATTTTTATCAAAGGTCAAAGGAGACATGAGACTTGCTCCTGTTGTACGTAGGATTCTGAGCAAAGAGGACAAGAAAGAGATTGAATTAAAAATAGCTGATCAGTCTGGAAAGAAACTTTATTTGACAGAATTGAGAGAGAAAACCAGAACTCCTATAACTCATCCTGAGACTTGGCCTATAAGTGAATTGAAGGAAGATGTTGTCATTTTAGGTGAGAGAAATTTATTAATTTGTGTGTTAATCATCATGTGCCTGTGCTGCCAACAAAAACATTCTAACATTTTTATCAATATACAGTATGTGTAGTATATCTTATCCAGTAGTAGTCGAAGGCATATTCGATTTTTGGCAATGTTTACCTATATACTGTAATGAATTTACCATAAGTTGTCTAATTAAGTACAGAAATACCTCATAGTTACACAATACTGTGGTAGTGGTGAACCACTGTGATGGACTTTTGGAGTAATCTGCCAAAGAACATTATTCAAACTTTCATTTTGAATTCTGTGTGAATCCACTGATGCATCTCTGGAATTTTCTTCTATTAAACTTTCATAAATTGGATGGATTGCAACCATTGTGTTTATAATTATTTAGAGTTTTTGTACCTGGCCTTTGCTCACTGCCATGAGCACCACGATTCCTGTCATGGTGGGCAGTTGGTGTCATGAGGGCACTTGTGCTTGGGCTCTTCATCCATAGAAGTTCTGTGGAAAATGGTGGCCATACGGCATCTTTCATTTTTTCCACGGAATAACTTTCTTTTGATGGCAAGGTTGTATTAAACTATCAATTTGTCTATCAATGTTTCAGTCAGTTTGCTTCTCCCACCGAGACTTTTTTTCCTACAAGCATGAAGCCTGGTGCCTGTTTGCTTTTGAATGTGTCCATCACACTCTTTCTTGTCAATTTCAAGAGGATCATATGGAGAAGCATCCACTACTCCCTTGTATGTTTTGGAGTCACCGTTGCCAATGTAATTTGAATATTAATTTACTCTGCAACTTGGTACAGATCTTAAAAAAATTTCATGGATAGCATCTACTTCCATCTTTACTGCCAATCCTTAGTGATTTGCTGAACGATTGCCCTCATGCTTATCAAACGATTCGAGATATTCTTTATTTTTATTCATCCAAGATTCATACGTCTTACAATAGCTGCACATAACCAATATGTCCAATACTTTTCCACTAAAATTACCAAAGATGGTGGATACACTCTGCAAAGAATTGAATCCTTGTTTCCTCCATGTTCCGTCTCCTGAAACAGTGAGTCCTTTTGTTGGTCCCTCTAAATCTTCCCAAGAATTGGCCTCCATTGTCTTTTCTTCCTCCACACTTCAGCAAAGAATGAGTTTGCAAACAGGATCTGAACCACTTTTTGAAAATAGTGCAGACCTGGAATTAGATGCGCTCCCCTTTTATTATCTGCCGTTATATTGGGACATATGATACATTGCTCAAAAGAGCAACTCTTTGCCTTTAAAATAATACACATTAAGGGTCAGTATCGATCTCCTACAAACTCTTTGCTTTCTTTGGAGCTGATTCTCCTTTTGATGTTTTCATTGTTCCTTTGTCTCAGGTGTGAATTGATGGATCTATATTTCATCCATAGTTATAAATTGATGCAGAAACTCGGCGTTATTGCTGTGAAACATCACTAAACACATGATTGTAACATCCTCAGGATGCTGTTTTTGTTCCATTGTGAGTAAACATAGCAACCATTTTGCGCACAGCTTTTTCGTGCCCAAATTTTCAGACAGTATGTGATGTACAGCGCTTTTTGAAATTCTACCATGTCTGCTAGCTCACTTTCGGTCGATGGTCATCCAAAAACATTTAGTGAATTTCTTCACCATTTCTGATGCGATCACCTCATTTGGTCCACCGTTGCGATGTTAGTCTTGGCAGCTCTTACAGCCTCATTTAAACTCTGCCACCATACATTCTATTGTCAGCAAAGGAGCAGACACTCCCAGAGTAGAATTGTAGCTCAGCTTTGATATTGGTTGGACTGAGACCTTTCAAATGAGAGTATTATATCACATAATAGTGACCAATATTTTCCATGTTTAGAAATTTACTGAGAGCATTCACTGTTGATATCTGTCAAACAAATACTACTAAACAATGTAGCATCTTGAAACTTCAAACTTAAGCATTTTAAGGTTTGTACTTTTGATCATTGTAATTTTTTTCAATCAACAACTGCCATCTATATTTCAGATCAGGTAATTCTGGGATTACACTGGTATTTACCTATTTTATTTGCAATATTATGAAACTTGCAATGTAATGAAACTCCATGACAACTGACAAATTGAAATGTTAATATATATCCTCTAATTTTTGTGATAAACATTTGATATATTGCTCTTTTGAAAAGTTAACTAAGATATTATTAATTATAGAATTAATTGTTCACTAGCAAATGATCCGTTTTTATGATTTTAATATCTTCACTTTCAAATGACCAGAAGATGAAGAAGAAGATGTGCCCACCAGTGAAGATAGACTTGTTTTAGATCCGCATCATGATGAGCGTTTTCGTGCGAAACTGCTTCAGTTCTGCGAGAATAGGCGTCCTCCATATTGGGGTACATGGAGGAAGAAGAGTTCCAAAGTTGGACCAAGGCACCCTTTCTATAGGGATGAAGTGAGTAACATATTCCCTCTTTACTCACTTTGGAACAGGAATAAAGTTGTCCAGATAGGTGATCTGTTTCTTCCATAGTTTTGCTTTTATTGTTTTACAGAAGATGTGTTTGAATTGGATTACTGTGAAACATCTAAAGTGACTTCCAAAGGAGGTTGCATTGGACAGGTGCTCCATTATAGTAGGATCAGGTTATAATAATAATAATAAACGTCTTTATTGGGCGAAATTTGGACTAAAGAGTCCCATCTTCCATTTAACCCTTGTCATAAAGTGAGAGAAAAGAAACGAAAGAACAGAAAAGAAGGAAAGAAAGAATGCTTTTGTGGAGGAGTAAAAAACTGTGATATTTTATGCACAGAAAAAGTATCTCCACAGCAGGAAAACACCCACGAAGAGAAGGGGGATGTGAAAAACCTGCGAAA
>KZ309006.1:244280-255963 GCA_000376725.2 Ladona fulva
AAGTATTCTTAAAATATGAAGGGTCTAAGCCATAAAACATCTGTTCCTCAAGTACCCGCTGAGAGAGAGCCGTAGGAGACTTGACCGCTACCGCTACTCTCCGCCCGCAGCTGCATAGGTTTAAGAAATTGGCTGTAGTTTAGTTAATATTGCGTATAAAGATCTGAAAATTTTGCAGTATATTCTTGAAATGTTCTACTATTTTTTAAAACAATAAAAAAAAATTCGATTTTTTTGACGGGATAAACCAGGAGCCCCCCTTAAGCTATGACAAAAGAAATGGGTGGGTCAGATATTGAGAGGAGTGGGATTGCTGAAGAACGTAATAGAGGGTAGAATGCAAGGGAAAAGACAAAGGGGAAGGCAAAGGCAAAAAATGTTGGATGAAATAAGTAAGTTACCATGTAGCGAAGGAAAGGGCTATGAATGGGGAATATTAGGGCACATGGACCTACCGAAAGGTAGAATACTTATATATATAGTAAATAGATATTAAAATTTATTGTAGTATGCGAGAACGCGGTGGTAGAGGGTGGTTTTTTTATAAGTCAAAATCTTTTTAATTGATCGTGAATTAAAAGGCATCCAGGAAAATACCTTTATTTTGAAAAACGTATGGGTAAATAGAGATGGAATAAAGTGCTGCACCACGTTGGAAATATTAAATTTTGGTTTTGGCGAATGTTCGATGAATAAAACGAGCTTTTAAAAGTGGTATAAACGTTTTCAAGAGGGTCGTGAAGACACTGAAGATGACGAGCGCCCTGGACGTTCCAGTACATCGAGAACCGATGATAACGTAGAAAAGCTGAAGAAAATTATCATGAACGATCGCCAAATCACTACCAGAGAGGTTACTGATGAGGTTGGATGAGGTTGAACATTTGGCTCATGCTAAGCAATTTTTACAGATATTTTGGGCATGAAACGGGTGGCAGCAAAATTTGTCCCAGTTGTTGAATTTTGACCAAAAGCAGCACCGAATGAACATTGCTCTAGAGTTTCTGAATGAAGTCAATGACGATCCAGAACTTATTAAACAGGTCATAACTGGTGATGAAACATGGATGTACAGGTATGACGTCGAAACTAAGGGAAACCAGTCTTCCCAATGGAAACATCCCGAAGAACCAAGACCCAAAAAAGCTCGTCAAGTTCGATCGAATGTGGAGGTTCTGCTCGCGGTTTTCTTTGATTTCAATGGTGTAGTGCAGCATAAGTTATTGTCATTAGGTCATACAGTCAATCAGGAATATTACCTGGAAGTTCTCCGCCGTTTGCGTGAAGCAATCCGAAGAAAACCTGTGACGAAACAGTTCGTGGCAATTATACCACGATAACGCACCAGCTCACACCTCACTGCTTGATCGTGACTGTTTGGCAAAAACCAACACCATTATGATGCCTCAACCACCGTATTCACCGCACATAGCCCCCTGTAATTTCTTCCTATTTCCAAAACCGAAAAAACCTTGAAAGAACGACCTTTTGGCAGCATTGAGGAGCTCAAGACAGAATCGTTGAAGGAGCAGAACGCCATACTGAGAATTGCGTTCCAGAAGTGTTTCGAGGATTGGAAAAAGCGCTGGCACAAATGTATTATATTTGAGTGGAAAGACTTTGAAGGGGAAAACATTAATATCAATAAATAAATAAAGATTTTCTGAGAAAACCAAACATTCCACATATTTTTTGGTCGCACCTCGTATACTCCTTTGAGCGTTCTGCGGGTCGTTTCTCTAAAGCATCCAACAGTAGTCAGCAATCATATTTACATTCCATCTTCCCTACTACCTTATTTTCATTTCTTCATTATCTTGACGGAATCTTTCAACTTTATCTTCACTTACTTCACCCAGATTATCCAGAGAATAGTTCAAATGCTAACCCAGAAACATACTTTTAAGTTCATCCGACATCCCAATTCCTGATATTTGTATACTACTAATCACCGATGGAGTAATTGAAGTTATTAGTCTCGATGTTTGAAGTAACTAAATTTGCCTATTGTTGAATATTGTGTCTATTTAAGGCTACGTCCGCTGACCGCATAGGCTTAAACCATTAATTCTTCTTCATCGCATTTATGTAGAGCTGCGCGCTACTGTTCAGCTTTGTAGCCAAGAGGTTTTGTAATATTTCCGATTCCTGATTATCGTAGCAAGTGTCGAAGTTGCCAAACAAAGAAGTAATTCGTGTTTTCCTAGCTCTGCGTGCGGCTTCGTTCAATGTCAGTTTTAATGTCCATTTAAATTCATTAGATTTAACATCATTAGAGCCACGAACTGAAAGTGTTAATATACTAATATACCAATAGCTTATAACCCAAACTTGGCTGCTCCATTCATGATTCCCAAGATTTTGTTTGCGAGGAACGTGAACCCAAACCGCTTCCTATCGAATAATGCTTGATAGGGAAGCATGTCAGGAAATCTGATGCGCGATACTAAAATTTCATTCTTATTTACTTAATCGAGAATCAGAGAAATCAACACATTCATGTCACATCGATGAGAGAGGTGAGAATTGTCAACAAACTTCTATAAGCATTAATTCAACACGATTAACATTTTTTGTCTGCGTTCAGAATTTCGGAGATACTTCCGTGTTATTTTGGCAGGATATTAGCAGCTGGCGTGGAAGAGTGTAACCGCGTCACAAAGACTACTATTCACATTTCCACTGATTTAATTCTAAAATGAGGAGTAACATGGCACTGCACGGCATACCAAATTTCAGGATAATCCTGTCAGGAACGCAATTTGGATTCGTACTATCAAGAAATTTGTTTGTGGATCACGTATATTTTAGAAAAATTGTTTAAAAGCCTATAATATATTAAATGATATAATGAAACGTATCTAATGAGGAAGAATATGTTTCACGTAGGTACGTACAAAATTACAATACAATTATGAAAATGATACAAATTACAATAGAAATTTCAATGAAAACTATACAAAGAGTAAAAATGCAACTGTTACTGTCATTGATAGCTCGTGCGATAGCTTCACGGAGCATATCTTTTTCTTGTATCAAACTGACATTTTGTTCACTAAGTGCAGTGGAGCATTGTGAGGGGGATGGCGAGTCGTCCATCAAATGTCCGTATCTTTCTCGCCAATCCTGAAGATCTTCGATTCAGGGGTTCCAATTTCATCACGGTATTAAATATTTTCCTTTTTGCTTCACTCGCAAGATCAGGATGGAATTTCTTAACTGTGGCGGCCATGGATTTACAAAATAAATCTTTCTCCTAGTTCCTGGTAGAAAGAGCTTATCAAGACAATTCTTTAAATGAATTCTGTCTTCTTTTTTTCTTTAGGAAGCTCAAGAACAGAGTTTTCCTTCCTTTTTCTTTTCGCTGGTGTTATATCATTTTGCTCTGTACTTGAAGATGGAATAGCATGGCCAGGATTATTTGAGGCACTCGCATCGGACGTTAAAGGAATAGGGGAAATCACATCTTCTGGAGTTTCTTTAGCTTGTGGAAGTGTGCTCGAAAAAGTCTCTCTTTCGGTCTCCACTTCCTCATGACATCGAAGCCGGTCCCAATTAAGTACCTTTGTAGCTGAAAACCCTGTTTCAGCATTTTTTTCAATTTTCCTTTGTTTCCAGAAATTGTCATGGATACTTTTCTGCTGCAATTTACACTTTCTTCCCCTTGGAAGGGATACAAGAATTATACAAAAATTATCTGATATATTTGATTAAACAAAAAACTAATCTGATAAAAAGAAGTTCGTTAACTAATCAGATGTATTTTTGCAGGTTTCTTGCGACAGACGAATCTTTTCGTTAATTGGGATATTCTTACACTTTCTCCGTCAAGCATATGCACAATTGTACTACAAGTTCTGAAGTCGCTCAAAGAAAAACTACTACTTCCTAGATTTTTACTACCTCCTAATAAAATTGACTAGGAAAAAAGAGTGAAGAATTCTGGATTTGTTGGAAATCTGGATTGTTCCAAATGCTGTTGCCGCATTGGATGGCAAACATGTGAGAATAACTGCTCCCGACGACACAGGAATTTCATTCTACAATTATAAGGTTATTTTTCGATAGTACTTCTTGCTATGGATGGTGGATGCCAATTATAAGTTTATCATGGTTCACGTAGGGTCTTACGGTAGGGAAGGGGATGCTGGAATCCGAGAAATCCGAAATGGGACGTTTGGTCAAAAAGGAGTCCATATTTCCTGCACCAGTTTTTGCCGCACTCAAACATTTTGTTCCCCTACATTATATTTGACGATGAGGCCCTCAGACTAGATGAACATGTAATGAAACTATACAGCAAATAAAATTTTGGAAAATTCCCAAAAAAAAGAAATTTTAATTATTAACTAGGTAGAGCGAGGAGAGTATTTGAGAATGCATTTGGCATTGCGTGTTCTACGTGTTTTTTCACGCTAGTAAATGTAAAACCTGAAATGGTTGATTTGATAATCATAGTCTGTTGCTGTTTACACAACTTCCTGAGGGAAGGATATTTAAATAAATTAGCGGATATAGTTTCGGTCTTAACTTGGTGGTACTCCATAGTCAATAAAACACAAATGGAGGGAATGAATGAATTTATACTGAGCCACACTAAAATTACAAAACACCCTGATGATGATTTCATGCTTTGAAACCGGTCGTGTTTTGTAATCTAAATAAAAACTCAAATAATGCTGAAGGACAGAAGTGACGAACTACCAACGGACAACATGATTCCTTCGGCAGGAGTTGGTGGATTCGCTAAATCATGAGGAATTGAAGTGAGTAGCCGATTCAGAGATTATTTTAATAGTTTAAAGGGCATGAAAGTAACACGTTAAATTGATTAAAGAATTATCAACGAATACGCAGTTAAATGTTTATTAAATATAGTAATTTAGTTGTAATACGAATCGAATGTCGAGTTCATCCCGCTACGTACGATTAGGGTGGTCCTTATTCATAGGGGAAAATTTGTTTATGAATTTCTTTCGGGACGCCACCTAAATTTGTTCCATATGGTCAGAAAATAAATTGTGTAAAATATTATTGCAATCGGATAACGGAAAGATGTGCCGCATCGCACTTAAAGTTTATACATTTCAACTTTTTGGTCGCTTCTCGGTTATCGAAGGTGATTACGAACTCTTTCTATCCGTTAATTCTTTTGATACTTTAAACAGACATTTAAAGAGGTTTTCTTAAAGTATTAACAAAATCTGCCCAGTAATTTCCGAGATTCGACCCGGATAGTGAGCGCGCGCCGTGCGAATCACTGCGTGCCCTTGGTGTCCCCGTTCGAATCTATAAAGTTCGCCGACAACAATACACAACTAGCTTAAAATTCGAATGACCATTTAAAGTCTAATGAAAGGCTTTTGAGTTCTCTGTTTTTTACTCATGAACGTAAGCTTGTTTTTATATTTTCTCACTATTACAAATTTTGCCATTAATAGCAATTCCGTATTCTTGTTTGTTTCATATGGCACTGACCTATGCTCTTACATATGTGGGCAACGTGAGTATATAAATGTAGCTCTCAGTGCAGATATTTATTTCTAAAGCTCCCCGTAGCTTTAGTAAAATGCAAGTAGTTAAAGATTTTGGTTGTTTGTAAACCTTTATGTGCATGGAAAAAGAAAAAGTACGAGTCATAGTTGTCTTTTTCTTGGATGCATTTCCACAAAACCTCGCCTGATACTATAAACTTTCCGGGAATTTTTTTAGGTTTTCAATTGGGTTACTGCTTTGAAGTCCATTGACAATTTAGCAACTTCCTCAGGATGAACGTTGTTTCAACATTGGGGTTCATATATTTGCCTTTGGTCCGTTTCACTTTCTCTTTTGGATGGTGCCTTTACACTTCCCTATTATGGTCAATTGGGTCCCTCCCCCAAATTCTCTCATTTTCCAATTGGGTCTCATCACAGCCAGTAATGTCACTCCTTTCTACATCTGGTGAATGATGAAACTTTTGAATCCCAACCGAAATGTAATCAACCTCTTAGGAGAAAATATAAGTGACACTGCCAAAATGGTGATTTAGAAGAGCCTGAATTTTGCACCTGCTTCAAGCACCATCACTTGCCAGGATTTCATTGGAGCAATAGAGTCAATAATAGCAATTCCGTATTCTTAATATATTATTGCAATTTGGTTTCTACCCAAGAATCTGGGGAGGCAGTCTGAAGTGAAATATTCTGCGTCCTGAAGAAAGGGAAACCTCTCTAGAGATGAGAATTCCCAGGGAAGAAGCCCTTAGGGAACTTTGGAAAAATTTTCCAGCCAGCAAAAGGAAATGCCATAATCCTCCTATAGAGAGATTCCTATACCAGGATGATACAAGATATACTCAGAGATCCTACTTACTGAATTCTACTATTGAGCCTAACTGACTCTCTTGTGAGGAAAGCATCTACTCTCCTCAAGCAATCAGGCCTTTCATCTGAAACCTGCAGAGACTTAGTCCCATAAGCTTCTTCTCCTCCTGGGACTGTATGGACTGCCCCCCTCTAGAAGTCCACAATCCCTCTACAAACCAATTGCTAGTGCCATGCAATCTCCAACCTATTTCCTGGGTAAATTCATTACAAAACTTCTGGTGCCTCTTATCAGTCACATTGAACAACATGTGTGGAATTTGACAGAACTTGTGAAAACTCTCACCAACCTTAAACTGGATCCTATCAGCATCTTGGTGAGTTTTGAGTAGAGTCCTCAGATATTCCGATTAAAGGTTCCATGAGCATATTGAAGGGGCATTTCTATGGTATCATCAGACTTTTCCATCACATACTCACCTTGACTTATTAATTGTATAATGAAAAGTTCTATGAACAAATATATGGCATACCAATGGGATCCCATCCCTATCTCCTGCCACTGCTGACCTCTTCATGAAAAAGTTCTGAGAACATGCACCATGGTTAGCATCAAGATGACTTAAATATCTTCACATGTATGTGGATGATATATGTGAAGTCTGGCCACAAGAAAAGGACACTCTATGCATTTCTCAGCTACCTGAATAGTTGGCATCAAAAAATAAAATTTACGATGGAAATAGACAGAAAGAACTGCCTCCTGTTCCACCATTTTCTGGTAAAACACAAGCCAGATGGCACTCTGGTACAGGAAACCAACACACTGATCTCTGATCTTTACCTCAATGGGAAAAGGCATCACCACCAAACACAGATAAAGTCAGTCCACCATGGATATACTATTTCGGACAAGGATACTGTGAATGTGGAGCTTAAACATTTGAGGACTACCATTCTCCAAAACTGTCATCAGGCAAATGAAGTGGATGAAACTTTCAGAAAGTTGACAAGTTGAGTTATCAAAAAGGATGAAAAAACATGAGGCAGCCTGTGTCCATTATGCATGCCCAGTATCCAGAACGATAGGAAGAATTCTTGCAAAGCATGCCATAATGAAAGTACAATGGAAAGGGTAAAGGTGACTTAAAGGCATGTATTATGTAGGGAATATCCCTAATAAAGACACACATGTGAACCATCTGACAGGGTGGTTCCTCAAGGTAGATGTTGATTGTGGATAATAGTCTGACAACCACCCCTGCAAAGTCACCTAAAAAGACTTGAGAGGATTTTTTGGCTCAACAGCTAAATTTGATAAAGCATCCATGTAGAAAGTGAAAGATTCCTGGTCCTATCAGACTTTTTCATTTCCTTTCTTCCTTGGGATAAGGACAATAGATAAACCTTAAAGAGAACATGGAAATCTCCTAACATGAGCAAAAGACCCTTTGAATCTAAGATGCCTGCGGTTTACCAAATCCCATGCAAATGTGGTGCATATATTATGAACAGAATGGATGGACTATAGAAGCTAGGCTAATGGAACATGAATAAAAAATCTGATTAGAATTACCAGAGAAATTAGTGATTGCCAAACATAACAAAGAGCCACAAAATTAATTTTACATATATAAAAGCTCTATGTCATGCCCCAATATTTTGGGATAGACTAATGAAAGAATCAATCCAGTTTGGTCCTGAATAATGTAGTACCAACGGAGAAGATCTTCTCTTCCTTTTAGCCTTTGGAGGTTACACTCCACACAAAATATGGAGACCACTCCTTTAAAAGATATGAAGAAGGAATGATGTAATTGGTTGTGAAGAGGCATAATCAGAAAAGGGGAGTAGGAGGGATTAGAGAGAAATTGGCCACAATAGAAAATTGTAAGGACAACCCACGCAATAGAAAAAGTGAAAGGAACCAAAAGTTAAGTTCATAAACCCCAACTTTGATACAATTTGGCTCTTCATCTGGAAGATGGCACCCGAGGAAGATGCCAAAACATCTTTGAAAGAGTAATTCAGCAGACAACCCTACTAAATATTTTTGCATGATGTATGCCAGGAAAATCCTAGATAATCCTTAACTGTGGACACTATTTGCCCCCTTGATGTTTCTGGTTTGGATCTACATTTTATGAAAATGAAAGTTTTAATACATTTCTTGCTAGCCACTTTCTCATAAATATGACTAGGAGGAATTTTTCATATAATAGTGATAGTAGTTAAAAAAGCAACGAGGAAATAGTAGGTAAATGTTTGAATTTTCCTTTATTGCAGTATGTGTTTTGTATCATCATTAAAGTAAGATAATTTGTGTTCGATGGAAGTAGAATGACTTTCTCGTATGCTTGAATGCATTAATGTATTGATTGCCAGGTTATCAAGGAGCATTTCATGCTAGTTTGTGATTTCTACAATGGAAAGTAACAAGAAATATGCATTTAATTTAGGCTTTTTTCTGTCTATTTTGCTCCCTCAGCCAATCTTGAATTATTCTTTTACAGGCATAAAATGTATGTATTGATAGATCATATTGATACATTTTCTCATGGGTACATTCTTTAGATATATTTAGATGAATAATTATCATTTAAGAGTTGTTAAATTTATATTTTATTAAATTCAAGATAATAACTTAGTTTTATTTCCATTTTCACAAATAGAATTAACCTTGATTCTGTTGGTTTAACTCTTTGCCAAATTAGATATGTACTTCTCTTCAAGTACGACGTTTTCAACTATGAGAATTTTTCAACTTCTTCATGAACAGAGCAATGATGATAATTATTTTGATTTCTGGTTTAGGTTTGATGCTCTGTTGAGTATTCATGCATTGAACCTGTTTTTTATTCATGGGTAAACCTTTTTGTGTTGCACAAGTTATGAGTTCAACAACTTAACTTTAATTGCATATATTAAAGTAATAAAATGTGAACCTATTTGCAACTAAAACAGAGACATTAATGTGTAGCTTATTTATGTTTATAATAAATTAATCAATTTTAAGAAAAAATATGTGTTTCTCTCTAGGTCCATCTCATGACTTCAAGTTCAACCTCCAGCATGGCCTTCCCTACATTTACAACTTTGAGGTCACAATGGAAACAAGCAAAGCAGGGGCAACTGCAAAATCAGAGAATGAAAAAACTCAAGATGACAAGAAACCTGGTGGTTGGCGCTTTCACATCACTGGACAGGCAGAATTATCTGCAGATCCTGAGTGTCAACACACAATGCGTTTTCTCCATGTCCAAGTGATGGGAGCTGATGGAAAGGTTTGTTTTAGATAACTGGGGGCTATGTTTTTCTTATCTCATTGCATGGTAGGAGAGAAGTTTAGAAAAATGTTTAAGAACTGACATAATTTCATAATTTTTACAAATTGCTTTCAGAATACATTGAGATTTTTAATTAAAGATCATTAAACATTTTCTATAATAATTTATTTGCAATTATTAATCAACCATAATATCTTTGGAATAAAGACCTGTCTTTATTATCTCCTCCTCCTCTACTTAATTAAATAATGACCTAGAGTGAATGCATGATATTTACGTTACTTTATAACCTTTTCTTCCCCTTCTTCACCTTTGTTTAATATAAAAGCTATTAACTTGAACTCTCTATACCTGATAATGATGTGACACTACATTGAAGCCAAGGTTGTTTCTTTAACCCTTAAGTATATGCAGTAGGATCTATACTTCCCACCCCCCTCTACTGAGGAAATCCTTCGGGATAATAATTTCTTTTTTCATGTGTTGTTGTTATAGAGCGGTATTAACTACGTTCTTTCACCTATCTTAGTTAAAAAAAAATGCACAAAAAAATAAGAATTTTTTAAACGCTCGACGGGTTGCATACCACCTGAATTTCCAGAAATTCCTTTTTTTCGCCTGTAGCAATAAATTAACCCAAAATCGCATTCCTCGTGGCAGTTTGTGCAAAGAGAATTCATTTTCAGCATCCTTTTTCCATTGTTCCATAATAGTAACTGAGGAAAATAAGCAAAAATTGATGATTCCCCCACCACTTCCATTATTCTCGTATGACTTTTTTGCGTTGATTTTTTAAAAATTTGTACTCATAATTATTATGGAAATAGATAGAAAAAGGAAACATTTTTGTAATCTGTCTATTCTAACATCTGTTGCATTGAATCGCTTGAGGGAGATGTCTCACGCTTAGGCCCTTTCAAGTGGGGTCTCAGAACAGTTCAAGTGGCTTAGGTTCTTATAATCTTCAGACCATTTCTGCTCCTGATCTGTGTATACAGAGGACATCTTACATGTGATTATAGAAAATCCCTAGTGCGAGAGTACTTATACTCCTAGTAGTATAGGTAGTTTCCTAGGAGACATAGTTCTTTTCCTAGGAGACATAGTTCAAACTCAAGTAAAGCAATATGAATTCCTCTGAATAACCAAAGGAAGTATATCATAAATAAATATTTATCATTCGGATTTTTCTTTCCTCATCCTATAATAACGTATTTTCTTTACACTTTCAATCTGACGTAGGATGTAGGCCTTTCCAAGCGCTTTCCAATTCTCCCTATTCTGAGCTTCTCGTTGCCATGTTACCCCTAAATACTCAATGATGTCTCTGTTCCATCGGTCCCTTGGTCTTCTTCTTGGTCTCTTCACATCTCCTGGTATCCAGTTCAAAACAGCTGATGTCCATTGGTTGTCGTTTCTTCTCGCAACATGGCCTGCCCACATCCATTTCAGTGATCTTACCTTATTTATGATATCTGTCACTCTGTTATCTTCCTAACCCAGGTGTTGCGTTTCCTGTCTCTTCTTGTGATTCCAAGCATACATCCTTCCATACTTCTTTGTGTAGTCTGAAATTGCTGGGTTATTGCTGCGTTTAACACCCATGTTTCACTTCCATATGTCAAAACTGATAGAATACATTGGTTTAAGACCTTTCTCCTCAAGACCATTGGCATTTTTGACTTCAGAATATGGGCGTTTCTTCCGAAGGCACTCCAGCCTAGTTTCATTCTTCGATTCACTTCATTAATCCTGTTTTTCTCACATGTCGTAACCAGTTGTCCCAGGTAAGTGTACTCTGAACAAACGTCAAGGGGTACCCCTTGTAGTAGGATTGGTACTTGTGCTGCAAAAGAATTATACATTACCTTAGTTTTCGATAAGTTTATCCTGAGTCCTATTTTCTGCCCCGCTGCGTTCAGTTCTTGAAGTCTTGATGCTAGATCTTCACCGATGGTTGCGAAGAGTACTATATCATCTGCGAAACGCAAATGACTGATGTGCTCTCCATTGATCCGTAGGCCTCTTTCCTCCCAGTCTGTTTTTAAAGACTTCTTCCAGAATGCGGCTGTAAAAAGAATTGGTGAAAGG
>KZ309006.1:256004-289275 GCA_000376725.2 Ladona fulva
AAAAAAATCATTTTCTGGATAATTGAGCTTAACATTCGCATTGTGCAAACTTTCAAGAGATAGGTAGCTTCTGCAGTTTCTTGCGCCTTTAAGGGTTAAATGACCGTATTTTGTATTATTATTCTTACTAATTTAATTTTACAAAAGAAGAAAATCCTGTAAGTGATACGTGTGCAGTTTACATTTTCTGGATAATTGAGCTTAACATTCGCATTGTGCAAACTTTCAAGAGATAGGTAGCTTCTGCAGTTTCTTGCGCCTTTAAGGGTTAAATAACCTGTAGACATATCCTTAGTTATTTTTGAAGCACTCCTCATGTATATTGAAACATTAAGGATTAATTTTTTCCAGAAATTCCAAGACTCATCTCTGGAAACCATCAACAATGCACATAAATATAGTTTGCTTTTATGATTAGGATTGCACATAAAATATGGGTACATCAGCTACTGGTGACTGCTTCCACCATTTACCTACAAATTTAGCTTTTCTTCCTTAATTAGCTCCCAAAACAACTTTTCCATAGCATTAGCAATGTAAGCCTTCCGATTTAGGGGCAAAAGCCCTTTCCCCCATTATGGCGACCAAAAGAAAATAATGGCAAGAAAAAAATACTTCCTTGGAAAACTTTTTACATGTGTAAGAGGTACATTGTTTAAACAGCTGCTCATTTAGAGTTAATAAAAAGTATATTATTGACCTCAATTGGAAAAGAAAATTCCTTTCTAATTCATAGAGGATTTGTAATTAATTGACGATTTTAATGTAAGTCTGTTTAAAAAAGAGACTAATTTTCTTTTTAATATTTCACTACATTTTCAGTCAACTCCTCTCATGTATTCCACTCTTCAGGCCAAGCAGACCATTAAAGACCATGTTTTGGTATCTGCTGTTGGCCACGAAGATTATCTTTTCTATTCATTCCCAAATGAAGCATCAGGTGCACCAACATCCAACACCTCAAAGATCACCTTAGTGCAACTTCAGTCATCTCCTGCTTCTTCTGGTAAGCAAGATTTTGTGATAAATACATATAGTGTCCTGCTAATCCAAACACTGATAATCTGAACATTATTTAATCTAAACAGAATTTTTGGAAAATTTAAAGAATTTAAAATACAAATTTTAGCTGAATTTTTGGGAAAAGAGAACAAAATGAAAGTACGAACATAGAAAAACCACTCTTGCATTAACGTTTACAACAGTATGGTACGAAACTACTGTATCAAATGATAATTTATGGGCAACGTTACAAAACAATAAAATACTGTTTTTCAATATGATGCAAAGTACAGAAATGTATTTAACACTGTATCAGTGCTTAAAATAAAGTGATTTGAATTGGTTTTTATTGTACTGTATTTTCTGGTAAATAACACGCACCTACTAGATAACACGCATTTTTAAAATCTCTTCACTGTGATAATGTATAGATAACACACATTTCAAAAATTTCTTCTGTGATAAATGCATTGATAACAAAATTTTTATTATGTTGACGAGAATGTTTTTTCACTACTGTAATATTTATGATAATTACTCTTTTATTTTGAATGTAATTATTTGATTATGTTAACATTTACAATATGTTGGTTGAAATAAAATTGCCCTAGTGCCTAAGTATATACCCTGTGACTTCCGTGATATATGATGTGTGTTGTTTAGTCATTTGTTTCAATATTCAAGATATTCAATGAAACGAGATTTTCCATTGTATATAACGCACTATTATTTTTATCATTTTTCTATATTTTTTGTATAGATAACATGCAGGCTATCCACCAGAAATACGGTAATAAGGCAATTTTTTTGGTGATCCAAATATTTTGCAATCCTAACAGAATCCAGCCCCTATTAGTTTGGATTAGCAGGACCCTTATGCAATTAAAAACCACATTTTTGACTTCTTACTATTCAGATTTAAGAGTGCTGAAAATATCTCCTAAATAAATAAGTTTATACTCAAAGTCTGAGTAATTTTAGATAATTTCATATTTTATAGTCTGATTATAAATCATTATATAATATACCCAATTAATTCCCCCATATTCTCTAATGTCATCTTGAAATGCTCTTGATTTGTCTTACCAGTTATGATTATATCATTCTGAAAACATGCAAGCCCTTTTCATCCTTGCACAACCTAATCCATTGTCCTCTGAAAAAGTGCTTGGGCTGAAGCAACACCAAAGGAAAGTCTAGTATATCTAAATAACCATATATGAGTATTGATTGTACATAATTTCTGTGACTCTTCATCCAACCTTAACTACTGAAAAGCTTGGGATAAGTCAATTGTTGAGAATTTCTGCCCTCCCTCTAATCTACTAAATAGTTCCTCCACTCAGGGTAATGGTTAATATTCTGCTTCCAATTGTGGATTTACTGTAACTTTAAAGTCATCAGAGATTCTTAATTTTCCATTAGATTTAATAACTGGGACTATTGGGGTGGCCCATGCACTGAATTCAACTGGGTACAGGATTCCTTGCTGAATGAGTTTGTCAATTTCTATGTCAACCTTGTTTCTCAAGGCAAATGCTAGTGACCTCAAATGACAGAATTCTGGTTTTGAACCTTCTTTTAGACGCAACTTAAAAATACCTTTGTTAAAAGTCCCTAATTATTCACTAAAAAGTTACTTAAATGTTGAACACAAATCATTGGTAATTTGGTCTGAGGATACTGACAGATTGTACACCGGATTCAGTAACTTTAATGATTTAAACTAGTCCCAACCAGCTCCCGATAGCCAAGTGGGCAATACGTTCGACTTCATTGAAAGCGGTCCCGGGTTCAATTCCCGGTGGGGGCCCACGTGCGAAATGACCTAAGCTGTTGAAGCACTTTTAACAATACTACTACTACTACCAGTCCCAACCAAATAGTGGAGGCCCTCCATTTGTAACAACATACAATGGCAATCTTATAATTTCACTTTCTTGTGGGATGTCGACTGTCAAGATGCCTCAGGGGACTATTAAATCATTTGAATATGACCTTAGTCGAACCTTTGTTTTCCGTAAAGGCAAATTTGCATAATTTTTTTGATAGCACTTCTTTGATATGGCCGATATTGCCGATCCCAAGTCTATTTCCATGTTCAAGTTACTGTATTTACAACCAAATCTAATTTCCATGGTCCATCCTCAACTGATCTCATACCTTTCACAATGAACAGCGGCAGGTGGAATTCTTCCTCCAAAGAAGCACTATCCTCTCTTGGATGCTCGTCTTCTCTCAGTTCTTAGTGAAAGATTTTGCAATTTCTGCTCCTTCTTGCTCCAAGACCACTCCTTCTGCAGACAGCTTTCAGATGTCCAATGTGGTTGTTAAATCTATATGTGCGGAATCTACAGGAAATAGAAAGATGTCCCTCCCTGTTACAACAGAAACACCTTTTCACTTTCTTTCTCCTCGATGGTCCAGGATTTGGTTTCCAATTCACCCATTCGAAGTGAAAACTTTCAGTTCCTCTCTAGCTACCATTCAGGAATTTGATCTTGCCTTTCCCATTATTTTCTGCGTTCTCAGGTGCCTTCTCTCTGGAATAGGTTATTTCCACCACCTTTTCGAACTTCAAGCTTTCCTCTTCTAAGTACAATAACTGGATTATTGCGGACTCCGTTAACCCTAAGATAAATTGATCTTGTAAAGCTTGGTTGAGGAATAGACCTTACTTGCAGAAACGAGAACTTTTTCTCAACCCCACGGCAAACTGCAAAACAGATTCCTCCTTCCCTTGCTTTTGTTGATAAAACTGATGTCTCTCAGTGATTACAGAGTGCTCGGGACTGTAATGGGTCCTCAAAATTTCTGTATGGGCCTTGTAAGTGTGGTCTGCAGGCTTCTTTGGCTCACACAAGTCATGCAAACTTTCGTAGGACTCTTTTTCCAAAGACGAAAGTAGTATCTCCTTCTTCTTCTCTGTGTATTGTGGTTCCAATCTTAGGTCATTTATGATGAAAAACTGTTCCAAACACTCTTCATACAACTCCCAGTTGTCCTCCACTGGGAGAAACCTTTCCATTAAATTTGACATCCTCATACCCAGTGTGGTGTCCTTATAACATAAATGACTGAAATACATGGTGTCCATTGCTACACTGCAACAAGGTAACAGTGTCAGCCCTTTTATTGACCATGTGCGCATTCACACTACATGAATAATTAACACATCTGCTATTGTACTACATGCTTTGATTAATATACTTAGACTCATTATCTAAGAGATTTTGGAATCTATCAAAATTGTATAACTTTAGGAGTATTTGTGATAATTAATTTATCAGTATTTGTGATTGTGTTAAAGTTTCCAATGGAATACCAAGCTCAGTCCTCTTTGATTTGCACAATTGGAACTACAGAGGTACCTATCCTGTGGAGGAAGCAACTTTTGTGGTGATCTCAACTACTCTGAAAAAAGTAGACAACAAGGGAGTATCTCTGGAACCAGCTGGAATGTTCCGTCATGTTGTTAGAGTAATGTGTTATGCATCAACAAAGACCATCATGGATATGTATGGTCAGATTAAAGCTGGAGCTGGATTTGGAAATGAAAAGACAACAAAGTAAGCTTGTAATCAATATGAAACTTTTTTACTTCATGACATGCAATTTAAGTTCAATTTTCTCAATTATTAAAGTAATCTTATTTAATTTATATATATGTGTGTNGTGTGAAATGACCTCAGCTGTTGAAGCAGAACAATACTACTACTACTGCACTGTGGTTGGTTACAATTACTGTGACACAGCTAAGCAAATTATTTTGCAATTACGGTTTTATCCATTAAGCACATTGTCTGTAAAATTAACAGCTAAGATTTTCTCCAAATATGTCTTCAAAGAACAGAATACTAATTTTATTTCCCATCAATTGTTTCATCTTTCTGTATAATAGGTTGACCTTCCTACTTTCATCCAGCTTTTCTTTTTCATTGTGTTGCACCATTGTTTCCTTGCCCTATTTGTTTCCCTTCTCAGTTTGTTGTTTAGTGCCATAAACATTCGATACCCATACTCATTGTTTACTCTTTTCATTTTCTTCTTTCTTCCATTTTACTTATCATTTCCACCATCACCCATGGTTTGCTAATTTTGTTTTACATGACTCTCTCAGTAATTCTTTGGGAACTATCCTTGAGACTGCTTTATATCTTTACCAATTCCTTGTTTACTCTAAGCTCCCTTCCCTTATCCTCTAGAGCCTTACCAGAAGGCTCTTGAAACTATCTAGTTTTCCGACTCCTGATGGCTTCTAGATTCAATCTAGGTACATTTTTGCCCGAAAGATCTTTTTAAATTTAAGCTTAGTTCTCTTCATTATCAAGATATGACCCAAGTCCACATTAGTACCAGGATAACTTTGTGAGTTTTTAACACAATTTCTAAACCTTTTTCTTACCAAAATGTAATCAATTTGGTACCTATCTGTATCTCTGAGTTTTTTCCACATGTACCTCCTTACATAGTAGTGCTAAAAAAGTGTGTTTTTGATACAGAGGTTTTTCCTTTTACAAAAGGCTATCAGTTCTTTCCATCATAATTTCTCTTTCCTAGTTCAATCATTTACGATTCTTCTCCATCTTTGCCTTGCCCAACCACAGCATTTCAGTCCCCCATTACAATTAATCTTTTTCTGGCTGTAACACTTTCTATAATTTCTTCTATTTCTGTCTTACTTTTAAACATATTTTCCCTTTATTTCATTTGTTTGCTCCCAATTTTCTTAATTAAAGAAATATTTTTAATTTAAATAGTTTCCAGCCATAAATTTTGAATTAACTCCAGTTAGACTTAATTAAATATTTCATTTTGAACAATATAGGAAAGATTTTCAATGCTGCTTATATCAGTTAGCAACTGCAACTGGTATGGTTGTAAGTGGTGACATGAGATTCTCATTGGATGGGCTTTTGTCTGTTCTTGTATCTCAAGAAGATGGAACTATGTTTTCCCTGAACGAACCATTCAAGATATCTGTCCACATTGAAAAGAAATATCTCAAGCACCACTATTTCCATGCTTTGCTCTCAGGTTGGTAATTTTCTGCCTTTGTCTTGTAGTAATTCTTGTAGTCTCAAATTCATCAAATATGCAAAATTTCATTCCACTGGAAGCTTCCACTAAATACTGTAAATCTTTCTTTTCCTCAGGAGCTCAAGGCAAAGCATTTGAAATTACATTTGACACACCTAGTAGTGAGGTTGATTGTACTCTTAAACTTGTTTTTGAGGGGGAACTTAAACCTGAAAAATATATAAGAATGAATTTAAAAACACCTTGGAAGAAGTTTGCTCTGGAAGGTAAGGTCAGTTAATTGTTAGAAACATGTACATAGTTGAAAGCTTGGATAAATCATGGTGTAAATTTAATTAATGCTTCATTTAGAGGCAATATGGCTGCTCTATAGAATAACTGTTTTGTTTCTTAATTTATTAAGTACTGGTTATATGTCATATTTAATTCTTCAATATCTAAATTTACTGATAGGTTGGTAATTCCATCCTATACATCCATAAATTATTATGATGATTACAGTTACTTTATGTTGCTTGCAATTTCTCTTTGGGTATTTTCATTTCTTCTCTTTATCATTTTGTTACTGTCAGTAGGTATGAAAATTTCTAAATTTGTGTCTGTTAAATGAAATTGATATGCTCAAGTGTGACTTTGTGGAATGGACACAACATTTCAGAAGAAAAGGACACTTAGTATCTTCCACAAAAAATTTTTTATTTTCTTCTGGTACCAGAAGATGTCATTTCGTTAACAAAACCAGTCGTGCAAATATAAAAATTTTTGTGGAAGATACTAAGTGTCCTTTTCTTCTGAAATTTGTGTCTGTTTTTGATTCTTAAGTATAACTATGAATGACTTATTATATGGTCCAGGTTATCTGTATTATTAAAATTATTTACAATTTCAATTCCTTAGCCATTTAAAATTTAATTGGGTACTCTGATTCTTTATGTGGTCCAGTTTATCTGTATTGTTAACATAATTTACAATTTCAATTTCTTGGCCATTTAAAATTTAATTGGGTATTCAGATTCTTCAGATGAAGACGAATTTGTTTATAAATAATGCTTTTCACTGATGTACTCATGTTTGTTGTTGCAGGGGCTGAGATTTGGATTGAGAGAGAAGAGATTTTGAATAAAAAGTACATGAATGACAGAAATGAATGCAAGCAAAAATTATATTTGCTGCTAGCCAGCAGAAATAAAAAGTTTTACAGTCAAATGGTTGAGATTGTCTATTCAGAAAAGAAAGTTTCTCTAAAAGTAAAGGTCAAGAAGCTGTTATCAAAAGGTATAAATTTAGATGTTGAGTTTAAAAATCTATTCATAGAATGCCTTCAATAAGTATTCTGGGTTACAGAATGAAAGAATATATGGCTCTACATTGTATTGTTATTAATAAAATATCTAACAGTGTCAAAGGCTATCCATCCCACTTTTAATGTAATGTTTTTATAAAGTCTAATCTAATACTGGTTCTAGGTGATTAACTTCTTAATATATTTGATTTCAGGTACTGTTGTGATTGAGAGAGAGGAGAGGGCTAATAAGCATGTTTACTTCTCTGATGGAGGAAATGTTGTGACTACTAAGGGGAAAGGAGGTCTTCAAGGTTCGATAGCATCTTACAGTATGCTTATGAAGATTAAATACAATGATTCAAAGCAGTATTACAGACTGAAGGTGAGAAGAAATAATTTTTTTATTTTGGATGAGGGTTAAATAATCCAGCATGTTTAAGCATGTCCCTAAAAGCCCAAGAATAAATGAGAAGGAAAGTTGACATAGGAGGGACTTGGACCCAGATATTCCACTTTCTGGACTTCCAAGCCTAACTCATTTCTTTTTTTACCTCTCCAGTTTTTTGTTTGATTTTTTACTTATGTGTACGTATACTTACATAGGTACAAGTTGAAGTTGCTCACACACTGCAAGAATATTAATGATGGTTTTCCATCATCCCCTCAAAATTTTTCCTAGTTTGCACTTGGCAGAGGATTTTCATAAATTTATTGAGGCTTTTCATTAAGATAGATATCTGAAATTCAAAATATCATTAGAAGTTGGTTATCTTATGTGCATTGCAAAGATATCTCCTAAAATAACTTGGATTTGATGCTAGTTAAATCCAAAATTCTCCCAAAATAAAATTCATTGCAAGAATTTTCACTTGCAAGATTTAAACAATTACCTACCCAAACCCATGCGGCAATGACATATGTTACACAGATAAGAATTCTTTGGAAAACTGGAGGTCTTACTTAGGTGCTTCCTACTATGATTTGGTTTTGCCACATTTGTGGCTTTGAAATATATTTTTTTCACATGAGCAGATGGTCAAATTTTTCTACAATAGTAGCAGACAACTTGCTGGCATAATTCATTACCCTGTCTAATGGTGAATGTGAATTGTTGTTACAGTTGATGTGAATTGGTGATACCAAGTTTGATGTAATGACTGTTCCATATTCTCCCTTTAAAATTACATTGTGATAAATATATAAATAATTTAAAAGTACTTCTCAAAGAGATAGTTAGTTAAGATTAGATAGAGTGAAATATATCAACATCAGAGGTTTTACCTAAGACCTCATTTGTCACTCTCATTATTCTAGCCATAGGTTCATATCGGCATACATCCACTCGCCCAAAAGAAGTCCCTAAACAGCATGGTATGCCTAGAGCGTCTCAGTGGTACATTGAGGTTCACAAGTGAAACAAGTTTACTACTGTCGACGAAGCCTGTTACAATGTTTCAAAGGAACACAATATCCGCCACAGCACGTCGTTTTTGGAGAGAAACAAGATTATATTGCTTGCAAACATTATTGTAGTCCTCTTTACAAAAGGTAGAACCAGAAGTTTTAAAATTAATCCATTTCAGGAAACGCATTTGAATTTTCTCAATTGCTTGAGTTAGAGTGGTATGGTGTGGATTCCAAATCACACTATTAAATTCTAATGTAGGTCTGACAAGGGTACAGTAAGTATTAAATATGGTTTTTACGGAAAAGTTCTCAATAGCATTGCGCTTCAAAAAGCCTAAAAGGCAAAAAGCCTTGGAACAAACAGTTCTAACATGTAGTTTAAAACTAAGTTTCATGTCAAAAGTAACTCCTAGATCAGTATAAGAATTTACACATTCTAAGGGAGTACTATCAATTCTGTAGTCGAACTTATGAAACTTTTTCTTTAACGTGAAGGAAATTGTCTTACATTTGGATAAGTTGGGGTAAAGACTCCATTTCTGACACCAGCAAAAGAAAGCATCCAGGTCGTTCTACAAAATTTGGCAATCAACAAGGGTAGATATTCTATTTGATATTTTAAGGTCATCAGCATAAAGAAGGCAATCACTTTGGAAGCTCAGAGGAAAGTCGTTAATAAAAACATTGAAGAGTAATGGACCTAAAATGGACACTTGAGGTACCCTAGAAGTCACACTGACACAAGGAGAGAGGGCACCATTTACTGCAACCCTTTAAAATCTATCATTTAAGTAAGATTGGAGCAACCTCAACCTCAAAATATCAAGGATTTTACCAATCTTTTCCTGATTCCTTTATCAAGAACCTTTGTCATTAATTCCCTTTGCTTCATAAAAGCTTCCTTGAACAATGCTAATCTTTTTCGAACCTCGTCTCCACACCACCCATCCCAAGATAGAACACTACCCAAGTATGAGAATTTGTCCACCTGCTTTAGTTTTTCCCCATTGACCCTGATCGTTAATTTAGCCTTCTTTACCTTAGTGAATCTCATTACTTTAATTTTACTTACATTTATTTTCATTCCATATTCCCTTGCCTTATTGTTTAGTGCATTTACTAGTATTTGTAAACCCCTTTTGGAATTGCACATAATGAGGTTGAAGCGCCTTAATCTTACTACTTACTTACTAATTGCACACAATAGCTTTATCGTCTGCATATCATACTGACTTTACCACTTTCCCTCCAACTATCACTCCCTTGCTTATTTCTTCCCAAGCTTCATTTACCATTTCCTCTGCATATATATTAAAAAGCGATGGCGATGATGGGCATCCTTGTCTTACCCCTCTCCCCAACTCTACCCATTCCGACACCCCTTCAGTTATTCTAACTCGCGCTGTTTAATTTAAGTACAAATTTTGCACCAAAAGCCAATCTTTCCAATCCAACCCAATTTTCTTTAAAATTCCCATTAATTTTGGCCATTGAACTCTATCGAAAGCCTTTTCAAAATCGACAAAACATGCACATATATCCTTTTTAAATTCCAGGCTTCGTTCTACTAGCACCCTCATTACCCCGATAGCATCCCTCGCTCCTTTCCCTTTCTGAAATCCGAACTGGTCATCTCCGATTTGCTCCTTAATTTTTCCTTCAATTCATCCATTCAAAACCCTTAGAATAACTTTTGCCATGTGAGATATTAAAATGATTACATGATAATCATGACACTCCACAGCATTATTATTTTTCTGTTAAGGAATCAGGATTGTCTTCGTAAAATCCTCTGGCCACTTCCCACAATCATAAATTTTTCTACATAAATTATAGAATTCTCTATTACCCCTTTCCCACACATTATTAAGTAACTCAACTGGTATCTCATCAATACCCATTGCTTTATTTACTTTCGTATCACGCAAGACCCTATCTATTTCACTATCTAATATTGTCGGTCCAACATCATCATCCTCCACTTCTTGTTCACTTTCTAAACATTAAGTTTCTTGGCTTCATGTCCTTCCCATATAGCTCCTCAACATATTCTTTCCACCTTACTTTTATGCTGGCTTGATCCCATAGGACGTTACCATTTTTATCTTTTGTTGTGGTTAATCTATTTCATCTTTTATTTCCCATTAAATGTTTCACCTCTCTATACATTAGGTTGACCCTTCCACCACTGTTCCATTGCCCTATTTGTTTCCCTTCTCAATTCATTATTTAGAGCCCTATACATTCTACGCCCACTTTCAGTGTTAACCCTTTGCTTCTTCTATTTCTTCATAAACTAGTTCTACTTCATTATCACTATATACAATCGTGGGCAAGTACACCTGAAGTATTACTGTGTTTACTGGCTCAGCCTTTAGTTCTACTGACATAACCCGGTCGCTTATTAGCTCAGTGGCTACCACGGCTTTTCCTGCTTTCTTGTGTAACACTATTGCAATGCTCCTCTGGCTAGTATTTCCTCCCACTGAAAATTACTCTAACATCATCACTCCAGAAATCACCCCCATCCTTCTATCGCACTTCATTTAGCCCTAGGATGTCAATGTTGGACCAATTCATTTTTACCTTTACACTTTCCAACTTCCCTTTCCTAAGCTTTGTCCTAACATTCCAAGTTCCCACTCTAGATTCCCTGGACATCTTATCTCTTCCTTTCTTGTCGTTTGCTGGGTAAGGATTTCATGGAATGACCGAGATACTTACTTACTACCATCACTGCCGGGCACGACACTCCCCGTAGAGGGTTGAGTCCAGTTTACTCCTCTTACAATATTCTTATATTGGCACACCATAGCAAGGGATAATTTTGTGGTGGTCTCCCCTTGCCTTCCTCAACATTTTTAACATGACATCGGTCGTAATGGCTGCCCCAATAAAACACATACACCTTTGCAGCCACCTCAGTGAGGTACAGATGCTGCGTGGACTACCTTTCGTCTGGCCACTACCTATTGACCATTCTGGCATGGGTGACCTTACCAGGAGCATAGTTCCCGCCAGTTAAGCTCTCTAGGTCATAGGAACTTGCAAGCCCTTCCACCATAACAAGGTTATAGTCCAGAGAAGTGGTAAGAGAGTTAAAGGCCTGTAATTTTCCCCAATTTGTTTCTTGTGGGAGAATTTTGCATTGACCAAGCATCGAACCCAGGTTGATTTTGGTAGATGTCTTTGCAGCACATGTTAAAGAGCCTACCCCAGTATGATATCAAGAATTTCAACTTTCTATCTTAATGGTTTGAAATTAAATCTGAGGGAATTTTGGAGATCCTTGATGTTTCTTTCAGTGTATGTTGGAACAATTTAGAAAAGGTGAGAAATAACAAATGACATAAAGGAAGTCAGACCAATTTATATCACTCATGGCTTCCAGATGGCAAAGTGATGCATTTGAATTCTGTGAAAGCAGACCCTGGTTCAATTCCTGGTGTGGGCCTATGTGTGAAATGACCTCAGCTGTTGAAGCAGAACAATACTACTACTACTGCACTGTGGTTGGTTACAATTACTGTGACACAGCTAAGCAAATTATTTTGCAATTACGGTTTTATCCATTAAGCACATTGGAACGCAACATCACCTGCAGTGGCTGGTTGGCTCTGTATTCTTGGCTGCCAAAAGTAGTTGTACCCACAGCAACATTCTGGATTATATACCCTCTGATAAAAGGAGCATTTTACCTGACTCAAGAGTGTCCCACCCTATTCATGGCCAAAAGGAGAGTTTCCAAACCCAAAGAGTGTGCATAACATAATGAAAGATGTTATAGTTATTACATCTTCCTAGATTGTAGCAGCCAGCTGTTGGAGCAGTATGCCAGTAGCTTAGTAAAAATGTACCAAATTAAGTGAAAATGAGTCAACATAACAACAGGAAAACGGGTAAGGGTGATTTTGCGCAAGATGGTGAGCACCCAGGAAAAATCCCAAGGAAGAATGAACTTGAAAAAAGTCTGACGGGACCGGGAATCAAACCCAGGTCTCCCAATTGCCGGTTGGGTGCTCTGTCTATTGAGCTATCCCAGCAGAACGTTTCTTCAACGTTCTTGAACGTTCTGCCGGTATAGCTCAATGGACAGAGCACCCAACCGGCAATTGGGAGACNTGCCACCATGTGGACGAACTCTCAACGTCCTTGCCCACAAAGTATCCCGAATGGCTTGGAGAAATGTTCTGCCGGTATAGCTCAATGGACAGAGCACCCAACCGGCAATTGGGAGACCCGGGTTCGATTCCCAGTCCTGTCAGACTTTTCTCAAGTTAATTCTTCCTTGGGATTTAATAACTACTTTTATGGTAAGTAAAATTATTAAAAATAAAAGCTTGCTTAGGTTGTAAGGTAGACAAAGCAATTCTAATAAATATTTTTTTCACCTCTGTTGTTTAACTTTGCTGAAAGTTAATAAAACCAAATACAAAACCAGAATGTAATTTTTAATTATATTTTGGTTATATATGATGTTTTTTAAGTAATATAGGTAATAATAATACACTTGATAGTAGCTAGGAAATATCAGAATAATTTTTTGCAAAAACAAAATGCAAAGTAAATAAAGGCCAACACTGTGCCCAGCTCAAAAGCATAAATAAAACAGCATGAAAATAAAATAAATAAAAAATAATGTGCAAAAATCTATTGCTGATTTTATCAGCTAACATTCAGGAAATTAAGTTTGGTTAGATTTTTAAAAGGATTAAGGATGTTTTATGATGAATGTCATCATCTAAAATTAAGAAGGGATTAATTCACAGGCCATTAAGCCACTGGAGATTGGAGAGCCTATAGATGAAATTCATGGATCTTCTCAACTTAACCAAGAGCAAGATTTGCAGCAGCAACTTGTACCTAGTTTAAAGCCATCTGCTGGTGAAGAATTTTCACATCAGAGAGAAAGACATAAAAGATCTGATGATGACCCTCAGCTGAGCCTTCTGGTGAAAGGAAGACAGAAAAACACTGTTTATAGTGAAGTAAATGGTAAATTAGAAGAGTTTGTGATGTATTTTGTTAAAGAGTTTGAGGCTAAATTACATGCCTATCATCTGATTTTAGAAGGAGAAACAAAGAAGGCAGGAAAATTTTCGGATTCATTTTCTGAGAAAGTAGGACAAGCAGTTGGAGGAGCTACAGGTGGACTTGCAGGGCTTATCTTAGGTTCACCTGTAGCAGGGGCAAGGGCAGGGGGAACTGCGGGGAAAGGGATAGCAAGAAATGTAGGAAGTATCATAGGTAATAAAGAGCACACAAAAAAGGTCACAAAGTTATTGGATCTGATAGATCTTTCCCAAAAGGATAAGACTTCTTTTAGAGATATGTTGGTAAAAGCTGGAATTGATATTTTTCAAAGTTTTGAAATGCAGTTCATGAGAGTTACTACTGATCAAGGGCCAAAAAAAGCGATGCAGCTGTTAGCAAAAGATGCTACAAATAGAGCAGTAAATTATTATACACAAAACAAAGGTGCATTAATAACTGAAAGTGTTGTTTTAGGTAAATCTAAAATAGAACCTGTTATGGGAGTACCTGTTGCTACTTCTAAAATTAAGACACCTGGGTTTGAGATCAAATATATATATAAATCAGCTGAGGAAAAGTGGTATACTGCAAGTATTTATGAAAAAGTAGGATTCGTAATAGAGGGAAGGACTTCTAGAGAAATTAATAACTACTATGAAAAGAAAGATGGAAAAAGTAGGAGTGATAAATATGGTTTTCGTCGTCTCTTTACATCAGAAAAATGGGACAAGTTGAAAGACAAATATAGGACTTCTAATGTAGTAAAAAGTGGGCAATTTGTAGACTACCAGTATATTTTAAATTCAAAAGAATTAGAAGAGAAATCAAAGGTTATTTTAGAGAAGATTAATCTAGATGATGAAGCTTTAACAGAAGAGAGATTAATGAAAATAGTAGAGGAAGTTAAAGAAGATATTATAGATGAAATAAGTAATTTAAAAAGACAAACCCATAATTATAAAGAATTTTATAAGATATTAGGAAGTATAGAAGCTAATCTAAAAGCCTTAAGGATAAACGAATACTTAGAAGAATTTAAGCAACACCTTGAAGAACCTATTCAGGAATATAGAAAAATTACAAAATCTATTGAAACAAGTCAAAGAGAGAATAGAGAAAATTTTAGTCAATTGAGGCTGCAGCAAGAGATTCATGATGATGATAATAAGAGAGAACATAAAAAAACTCAAGAAGTATTAGAGAGAGTAGAAGAAGGATTGGAAGGTAATAATAAAAGGTTTGATAGAATTCATGAATATGTTGAAGGACAAGCAAACAAGCGAATAAAAGAATCAGTCTGGTTTGATGTGAAAGGTCCAGTTGAGTTATTTACTGGAAGAAAACAAGAGCTAAGTGATTTACATAGAAAAATACAACGCAGTTCAGGAAAACAAACAGTAATATCACAAATGACTTCAATTAGTGGTTTGGGAGGAATAGGCAAGACTGAATTGTCTAGACAGTATATTCATGAACATAGCAAAAGCTATGATGATAATGTTATATGGATAAATGGTGAAAATGAAGGAACTCTTATTGAATCATTTCATAGATTAGCCAAGGATGAATTAGGAATTCGCACAAAAGATGCCAATGGAAAAGAAAAAGATATAAAATCTATTGTAGGAGATGTGTACAAGTATTTTAGTAAGAAAAAAAGCTTATTTGTCTTTGATAATGCTGAAAAAAATGGATATTTCAGTAAATTCTTACCAGTATGTTGTTTAACACCAGATGCTAACAAACCGAATGTTTTAATTACTTCTCGTTATAGGGAATGGGAATTAGGAATACAAGTGGTAGAATTAAATGAATTAACACTGGAAGATGCTGTAGAGTTAGTGAAAAAAGGGCTAAAAATAAAAGATGAGTCTGAAGACCCAGAGATAAAAAAATTAGTGAAAAAACTGCAATGTTTTCCTTTAGCTATACAACAAGCAATAGCATATATTAAACATCAAGGAGTAATGGAAGAGTTTGGAATTAGTGACTATCTGGAAGAATATGAAAAAAGAACAGAAATTCTGCTAAACTCTGAAATATTTCAAGGTATTGATAATGATTATGCTAAAACTACTCTCACAACTTGGAAAATTACTCTTGATAAAATAGCAAGTGATAGAGATTATGGGCTGCTAGCTTTAAAAATTCTTGATTTTATTGCTTACTTTGCACCTGAAAAAATCAATAGAAAGAGATTTTTAAAGGTAGCAGATGACAATGAAGAACACTTGAGGTCGGCCATTCGCTTACTCATAAATTACTCAATAGTGAATGGGGAAAAAAAGTTTAGTGTTCTTAGTATCCACAGATTAGTCCAAGAAGTAGTGAGACTTGAGTTAAAGGGACAAGGAAGAGAAGAAAAAAATTTAAAGGAAGTCTTAAGATTGATTGAAGCAAATCTTGAGAGAGAAAATCTTGATCATGCCCTGTTTGCTTGGAATCATGCAAGTAAATACAGAGAATTAGTGGAAGAATTCAGTGAACTACCAGGTTATATTATCAACCAATTGGATGACAGTGTAAGGTATGAAGATGCATATTTGTTTGGAGTAAAAGCACTCAAGTTATTAAGCAGTGTGCTAGGAGCAGAGCATCCCTCAACTTTAAGTATTTGCAATAGTGTAGCTGAAGTGTTACACAAACAAGCCAAATTTAAAGAAGCCTTACAGACTTACAAGGATGTTTTGGAAATGAGAAAAAAGGTGTTGGGAGAAGATCATCTAGATACCTTAAACACTCATCATGGAATGGCCTGGACACTAGATCGCTTGGGACAATTTGGAGAAGCTCTGGAAATATTTCAGGAAATTCTAAAAAAAAGGGAAGAGATATATTCTGTCTCTCACAGTCCTGCTGTTTTACAAGATATATTAGGAACTAAAGATAGAATTGCTTGGCTATTGATTAACCAAGCTAAATATCAAGAGGCTTTGAACATCTTGAAAGACGTTCTTGAAAAGAAGAAGTTAGAATTAGGACCAGATCATACTAACACTTTAGAGACTCAACATACAATGGCTGTATCATTATCAACATTAGGGAACACTAAAGGTGCTTTGAAGATTTTTGAGGAAATCTTTGAAAAAAGAAAGAAAATATTTGGGGAGAACCATCCAAATACTCTAAATACTCAGCATCATATAGCTGGGGAATTACAAGAATTACGGGAGTATGAAAAGGCATTAGAGATATTTGAGAAGGTTTTGGAAAGGAGAAAAATGACACTGGGAGAAGATCATTCGGATACTTTGGATAGTCAAGATGGAATGGCCTTCACACTATTGAGGTTAGGCAAGTCTGAAATGGCCTTAGATATTTGGAAAGAAATTTTTAAAAAAAGGGAGAAAGCATTAGGGGTTGATCAAGCTGTTATAAAGGTTAAACATAAGATGGCCATGGCTTTAGATTATATTGGTAAGACTGAAGAGGCTCTTAGTATGTATAAGGAAGTTTTCCAAAAGAGGAAAGAAATATTGGGGGTAGATCATACAATGACTTTAAATACTCAGAAAAATATGTTTATTATGTTTTTAGAGCACAACAACTTGGATATAGTAGAGTTCCTTGCAAAAGAAGGTGCTGACTTTAATGTTTGCTATGATGATGGTGAAACTTCATTAACATGGGTTGCTAGGGAGGGGAAATTGGATGCTGTGAAAATACTTTTAGAAAATGGAGCAAATATTAATGAAAAAGATAATCATGGTAGTACTCCACTACACTTGGCTGCTCGGTATGGTTACTTGGATATAGTAACATACCTTATCAAAGAAAAAAATGCAGACTTCAAAGTTAAGAATAAATATGACAGTACTCCTTTACACTTAGCAGCTCGGAATGGTCATTTAGATGTAGTTAAATACCTTATCAATGAACAAAAGGCTGATTTTAATGTTAAAAATAAATATGGCATTACTCCTTTACACTTTGCAGCTCGGAATGGGCGTTTAGATACGGTTAAATACCTTATTGATGATAAAAAGGCTGATTTCAATGTTAAGAACAATGATGGTAGTACTACTTTACACTTGGCAGTTAAAAATGGCCACTTGGATACAGCAGAATATATTTTAGAGAAAGGAGCTGACATTCTTGCAAGAAATAATCATGATACTGTATTACACCAAGCAGTAAGTAGTGGCAATGAGGAAGTAGTAAGACTGATCTTAAAAAAAATCAAGGAGTGGTTTTATCCAGATTCACAGCAGATGTATAAAGGTATGAATGCTCAAGATACAGAAGGCGATACTCCATTAATGTGGGCTGCTGAAACCGGAAAAACCAATGTAGCTAAAATATTGATAGAGTACAGAGTTGACCTTAATGTGAAGAATAATGATGGTAAAACAGCATTGCATTGGGCTGCTAAAGGTGGTTTTCAAAGGGTTGTAAAGTTACTAATAGATAAGCAAGCAGATCCAAATATTCAAGATAAAAATGGAAAAACGCCATTGGATTTAGCTCAAGATAAATTAGCTCAAGAACCAGAAAATTGCGATTTCAAAACAATTAGCAGTTTACTTCTAAGCATAACAGATGAATCTAAGTCTCAGCTTCAAGAAGAGCAAGTTTTGGTGTCGTTAGAGAAATGCTTACCAGGCCCTAGTTCCAGCAATAGAGGAAAAAGAGAAGTTGAAAGTGGATGTTTATTCACATGGGAAGATGTGGATGAATTTAATGCAGAGAAAGATGAGAAAAGAAGTTTAAATGAAATTAAAATAGACAGTGAAAAGTTTGTTAAATACATCCAAGAGTTAAAGGAAGAAAAGCGCAGGGAATTGATTGTGTTAGCAAACCAGGTTGAAGTTATAGGCAAATCTCGAAGTTTGGTAAACAAGCTAATCAGCAATGAAAAAGTCATAGGACATTTAAATAAAGTTGGTAAAGTTTCAGCCATAGCTATGCATGGAATGATGGCTAAAAATGTTTTAGTTGACCTTTTGAATGGTAATTACCAGGGAGTAGCTGTCAATGTGGGTTTTATTGCAGGTGGGCAAGGATTTGCTAAAGTAGTGCAGGCGGCATCTATCAAAGGTTTTGAACTAGCCTCAGAGGGAAAGTTACTACTTGGTAGGTCTTTGAAAGCAGCTTCACCTTTTCTTGCTCGTGGAACATCTGCCTTTGTGGTTTATGATTTAGTAAATCAGGTAAAAGAATTCAAAAATGGTAATGAGGATGCACTGGTTGGCATAGTAGGGGATGGCATTTACCTAGGAGTTGATAGTGCAGAGATTGGTATAGAAGTCGCTGAAGCTTTTGAAATGTTAGAAGGAGTTTCATCAGTGACAGGTCCTATTGGAGCAACTGTTGGAGCTGCAGTGTTTGTCGGCACTGATATTTATATGGCTATGAAAAGAGTTGATAAAATTGATCAGATTATTCATCTAAAAGAAAGTGAAAGATTTATTGAAGGGATACGTGCATTTATTGGCATGCAACCTGAAAAACATATAGAAGAGTTTATAGAAGAAAAACAGCTTAGTAATCAATTAGTAAAGCAAGCACTTGAATACTTACAGTATCATAGCGATATTCAAAGGTATGTTTTCCCCACTGGTAAATCCATGGCTAATTGTTATGATGTACCGTATAAAAAAACTAAATGTGCCATTGGAGGATTTAGCTGGTGCTCTCAGATGCGTACAGTTACAAGTTATATCAAGAAATGTACAACTAAGTTTGTAGAAGATTTAAATAATACAGTACTACTCAACAGAAAAAGAACAGACATAAAATGGAGTAGAGCAAGGCCAGATAATCCAAAAAGTGGTTATTTATTCTGTTTACCACAAGGAGATTCTGATCCTGTGCCAAGTTATGGATCTTACCTATGTAACAGTGCAATTGGCTTAACTGACTCACCTACTAACAAGACAGGAAGTTATACCCTAATTAACTTAGGAAAAGGTGAAGATTATGCAGAAGGATTATTGGATAGTCAAAATATCTTTGTAGTGAATAATGGACTCAAAAGATATCATGGTGGCAACAAAGATGATACGTTCATTTTGCAGGGAGATCTAGTAAAAGGATTTTTATCTGGAAGAGGTGGGATTAATACTTTAGATCTTACAGGATTTGCATCAAATTCACCAAGTGTGGATGTTGTTTTAGATAGAGGAGATATAATATATAACCATCGTCATATTTTGCAAGCTTTTGGGATGAATAAAGTTCTTGGTAGGAAAAATAAGGCAGACCATATATTTAGTACATGTGATACAGAGTTATTAGATGGAAAAGGTGGTGATGAAAATAATTCTGATATTATAGTAATAGAAAATAAAAATTGTACTTATAAGATGCAAATGATGGTGAGACCTAATACTGTTATATGCAATTGTGCATCAAAAGGTAATTTCTATTATATTTTACCATATTCACTAGGTAGTGCCAAGATTGATTTTTTCTACTCTAATGAAGAATTAAGCTTAAATAATACTTTTATGTTTGAATATGAACCCACAGAGATAGAGAATATTGATGTAAAATATGTAAATGAGACTTTGTATATAATTACGTTCTATTTTTCACAAATGTCAGAAAAAGAGTTTAATGTAACAATCTCTGGTGCTAAGAATCCTGTTTATAGGTTCGGTGATAATGCTGAAATAAAAGTAGGAAAGAAAGGTAACCTGTACTTGTTACAGAAAACCCATGAATCTGTTGATGAGATTATAAAGAGTTATATAGTTGTGGCTAATCGATTAACTAAAATGTCATTCTTTATACAATCATTATTAAGTAAGGAAACAGTTGTGATAGGAAGTGAAAATTATGAGGTAATACATAACAATCCACTATATAAAAGTCACCTAGTGGGTAATGGTGGTGAAAATGTATATGTGATTGACTCTGGAGATAAAAAACTTGATGTTGCTGTGCCCGAAGTAGTTATTTACAACCTCAATGTAAAAAATTCAGTAGATACGATTGATTTGAAAAACTTAGTACAGCTAGCAAAAAGTAGGTTCTTAAATGGTTTTGAGTTACTTGTTTTAAAATCTGTGAGTGATTTGTTATTAAAAGCTACAGTCACTGAAGTAAAGCCAACTAAAGATTCATCTGCAGGTAAGATGAGAAAACATGAGTATCTTACCGTGAGATTAAAAGATGGGGTTAGTTGGTATAACAAGATTCATGTGATTGTGCATAATGTTCCTATGAAAATCAACCTCAATAACAATGAGTGGAGTTTAAAACCATTACCTTTAAAATTTGAAGTCGATAAAGAAGTTATTGTTATCACAAGTCAAGATGTAGAAGAAAACACCGAACTACTAACACCTAAGGAAGCAGGAAACTATACATTTGTTTGTGATTCTAATAGTGATTTAATGATAACTAATGCTTTTGATGCTAATATTACTTCCAATAATCTATGTACAATAGTTTTCAGTAAGTTTTACGAAGAATCTAAAATGGAAACATTATCTATTAAGTTTGCTGATAAAGAAGTAGTCTTGAAAGAGCATCTGGAAGAAATAAGTAAAGCAAAATACTTGAGTTATATAAAGGAGGAGCATCATGATAAGGTCTATAAAGAAGTGTTTGGAAGTAAAAATATGACACCAGATGTTGTAATGTTATCTGACCAACCTATGGTATAGATATAGGCATGGATTTAGGCATGACATTGGATGTTATAGAAATGACTTGTTTATTTGGGTGAAAAGCTCTGTAGGTGGGTTTCTTTATCATAGAGCTGCTTTATACAAAGAAGAATTAAATAATAAAAGTATTAAAAGTATCCCAGAAGTTGCAGTACCATTAAATGTAAATGGTACAATGATGTTTCTTGTAATGGTTACGAGTCAAAAATATGTGTTCTTCAGTTGATTAGCTTGAATTCTCATGAGAAGCATGAGTTTGTGCATTATATATTGCAAAGAGATTTGAGAAAGTGGTAGAACAAGATGCAAAGGTTAGCACAATATCAATTAATTGATTATATATGGACTTTATAGAGATAAAGGAAGAAATTACTAGAAAAGTTAAAAGAAGGCATGTTGCAATAGAAAAGCAAGGTCTCTTGGTAATTATTTCCAAGAAGTGTGATAAGATTATAGCTAAATTTAACTTTATTTAGTGTAGTGTGATAGATTATAGTTAATTTAGCTTTATTACCTATCAAACTAGTTGTATCCCAAATATAGCAAATGCTATGCAATGAAAATATTGTATTTACAGAGAATTAGAGGCCGAAAGAAAATAGTGAACTAAATTTAGTTACCCAACCACATAGCTGAAGTGAGAAACTTTTAAGTTGTGTGGTTCAGCTTTAGGGTAACCAGGAGATTCTTCTATTGTATGGCCAGAATTTGTCCAAGCGGAGGAAGTCCTGAGAGCACTGGAGTGAATTCAATATTGCCTATAGTATAGAGGTTGGAAAATTTTCTCCTACATCTGTATTAGAAATGGAATCATTTATATTGACATAAATAAATCCTACGAGTTTTCAGTGGCATGAGTTACTGAGAGAGTATTGAAACATTTATATTTTTGTATTTGATTTTGTAAGTAAAGATAAATGTGCATTTTGTTGGAAGCTGCAATTATTCTCTTTACGATTATGCAATTTTTATGAACGCTAAGATGCAAGAAGAAAGAAGCATTTCCTAGGAAACATTTAATTCGAAGTATGAAAAATAGTAGGTAAGAAAGGCCGAAACAAAATATATTGCGATTTTCTACACAGATGAAATCCAAGTACTTGAAAAACAAAGCATTTGAAATATTTTCCCATGATCGGGGTGTCAGAGTCAGATCGGGTTGTCTCGGGGTGGTTTTAGTTTTAGAAAGACTTCGTTCTTTACCGGCGAATGCTGTGAATAAATTCATCTTTGGATCTCAGCCGAGTGATATTGATGATAACCACCGACGCTTCGGTAGAAATCACCAGTATCTCCCGACTGAGAATGTTACAAAGTTCTATACATACCACTATATAACATTAGTATTAAACAATCTTCTCCATTAACTACAATAGTTTGCAAATTACGCTAATTTACGATTTAAACAGCTATAATCTACAAAATAATCTAAACACCATGCTCGTTTAACAATATACTAGAACAATTCACCAGAATCCTTACGTATACGAATACGGAAAATCAGTAGCTACATAAAATAAAAAAAACATGTCTCGCCAAATAAAATAACTTAAAACGAGCATATAAATAGTTATAATTTATACTTGACCTCAAAATTACCTTGAAACAGCATAAGGTAACACTTGTCATTATTACTTACTACGTAAGATTTTTTCAGGGTGACGTCCACACGAACTTAATTCATGAAGGTCTCTTAAATGAATTAATGGAAGTTGCTAAATTTCCATGTAGATTTTACTACTTAACAATATTATTACGATTTAAAACTTTAATAGTTGCGGTGCATGTCGAAATTCGAGGGGAAAACTGGAAGAAAATATGAAATACGTAAATTTGACACGCAAAATATGCGTCGTTTAATTTTCTTTAAGTAAATATGTGTCATCAATAATTCCTCATAAATCTTTTGTTTATCTTCGACAAATTATCACCCTTTAACTTTTTCCATTTTTAAACCACCTTAAGACCCTCTGTATCAGTCATAAATTGTAACTTCTTATGTATAGGGAAAACAGAGGTAATGAAACTAAAATAACAGCGAATATATGAACGTGAGGATAAAAGAAAGAAGAATAGAACAAATAAAATATATAGATATCTATGGAATATAGTAACGGAGGGTTTCGAAGAGTGGAAGTAGATGAAAGTAAGAACCCTAACCCTGCTGCTTGGAATTTTTCAACGGTAAGTTTGCTTGCAAACGACGGCTTTTTGGAGCTATGCTCGAACTGTGTTACCACAGCCGTTTTCCTTTTCCTTGTATTTACATACGTAGAGGTTTGGAAACAGAAGCCTTCCAGAGGAAAATAAACATATTATGCAGCAACCTAGCACTAGACTTGAGGAAAACTAGGATTATATGGAATACTGGTTTTGTATGGAATGTTATCTCGTTGTTATCTCATTTAAAGAGTCATTGTAAGAGTGTTACCTGAAAAGTACAATATAAATTTTTAATTCTTCTCTCATTTAAATACGATTTTCCGCAGTTATGGAATTCTTCGATTTTTTGATTAAATAGCCCCATTAACCTCTCCCTCCTCACAAGTATTAAAGGAAATTTAGCTAAGAATTTAACCAAATAAAAACAATGATGGCAGCGCGTTATAGATAATTCATAAAATATTTCAGCGCATATGCCTGGAACAAGATCGAAATCCGTTTCACAGGAATTTCAGAGAATTGGGCTGGTGGTCGATGTTTACTTTTCATTACTACTGACATTCCCTATGACGTTGCAATACTATATTTTGACTTATTTCGTTTATTTGGTTGAAGTTTTAATAGGAAATGATAATTTTATCATGAGCAACATAATTGCGCTGAGCGCTAATACTTTAACGGGCCATATATTAAATAACTTATGTTTAATTTGACATATTATTGTGTTTTCTTACGTGGAATATCATATTTTTTCAAGATAAACAATCCAAAATTATTGTTGATGGTATAGATTATCCTGATGAAGGGTGTAACTGTGATGGATATCAGAAGTAAAATCGACGGAGGCGGCAGTTTTTTGGATATCAGAAGGAAATGCCGAGTCGAATTTGCATTACATTCTAAGAAAAAAGCAAGTGCATTTGAAGCAGGCTAATGTTATACATGTATGCATCTTAAGTATTTTGTTTTAAACACCACGAGCTTCGAGGAACCCTTTTCCAAAGTAAGGAACCGGCAACTTCAAACGGAATACAGCTGAACGCATCAATTTATTTACTGTTGCCATTATTCATTTGTTGTTCTATTTTCAACTAAAAAATAATAGCCTGGGATTCAGCAACTACTCTCTCGATTTGAGAGAATTGTAGAGCATAATTAGTTTGAGTTAAACTGTTGTCTTTTAGTGGCGTTAACTGCTTTTATCACTTTGTAGCGATGTATGTTTCTTCTTAAATTCTTCCAATATTTACAAAGCCATTCATTGCATTAACAGCTTCTTCATACTTGATGAGCTTTAAACACACTCCAACACAACCAACTCTGTGTCAATAGACATTTTTAAAACGTCTAACGACTTGAGCCACGAAATCGATAGTAAAGTGAGGATTTTCGCGGATGACAGTTATATATAGAAAAATATCAAGCGAGGAAGACCAGGAATCCCTAGCAAACGACTTAGTTCGTACTTCTTGCTTCGAATGACTTCGTGCGAAGAATGGCAACTCGACCTAAACACAAGCAAATGCTCCGTAGTAAATTTTTTCGAAAGAAAACAGTTGCGGCAGAATAAATCGTACAGTATTAGCGGAACAGTAATTAAAGTAGTGGACTCGGTAAAATATCTCGGAATNTATATATAATTTCTCATTTTCAATTTTATAATATTTGCAATGAAATCTTGCGCTAATAAAATGGATTTCCTCTTCCTCGAAGGCTGATATATGGAGAAAATGCGAGTATTCAAAGAGATCGAATAGTTCGGAAACTTGGAGACAGGGAGAAGACCAAGTTGACCTGCTGTGCTTTTCTGGTTCCCCTTTAGGGCCTTTACAGTGTGAGGAACGGAAGGCGCGTTTAACGAACGCATAATAACTTTCCCTCTAAAGTCCTTGGTAGTTTTACCCTGTGGTTTTACCTGCAAACCTGCCCTCTGGCGGGGTCTTAACGTAACTTCAGTCAGTTACCATCGAAGAGATGGCCCGTGAAGACTAACTTGGAACATTGCGGAACTCTGACTGTCGCAAATCATCAAACATTTCACGTCAGTAATTCAATTTAATTACTTTCCTATCCCTAGATGAATTTGAATAAGCGATACTTACGCACTTTTTCATTTTTTTTGCTCTTTTTCCCTTAGGGAATGAGGAATCGCTGATTAGGAGGAAACTGCTGAGGAAGCGCTGATTGCATGAGCTCCAAGTAAGGCTACGTTCAAGTTTTCGACCAGACTCCGGGTAAGTGTGGTTAACAATTTATTGCATTAGTTATTTTAATTATATCTGATGGTAATATATTCCCTGTTTTTTCAAATCTGACTTTTTTGACCTGCTATTGTCGCAAAATAGATAATTTAGTAATTAACATTTTTATGTAACTATCTTCCGTCTTTTGACTACCGTCCTAAGTTACCACAGTAGGACGTTTCCCTGAAATTAAACACAATTTTCAGTCCTCCACAAAGCGTTATGAAGAAAATCATTACATGTGCATTGGTGGACCGATTTCCATTGCTTCATCCGACGGATACAAATGCCGTCTATCTTATTACTGCAAGGCTTTATTGTCTCATTAATTTGCCATTTATTTTAAATTTATCGGATGGATATTTCTCGATAATAACTTAGGCGAGCATCCTTATTGCCGTTTAAGTTACCAATATAAATAAACCCTGGAATACTGTAAGCATCTGAGCTCCTTTAGCAACCAATATTTTGTAAATAGCAACGTGAAAATTTGGTCAATTTCCAATGTGAATAATACGAAAAATAGATGTGTTTTATCAAAGTTTTCCCGATTTAGAATCTGAAAAAATGTTCTGTTTATAATAATATGGTTCAGTATTCTCAATATTATAATGTGGTATAAATAAGAATCTCTCCAATCAGTAGTTTCAGTAAATAGGTATTATTCCTGCAGAAGTAATTGATATTCTATTCTTGAAACAACTCTTGTTGAAGTTTTTTTATAAATTCAGATTCGCTGGTTCACTTACTAAACATAATTGGTTATATTTTCTTAAGTCCGAGTAAGTCCTTTTCCCTTCCGTGAAATTACGACTTGTTAAATCCTTAGTCATGCCACACTTTGACTACTGTGATATAGTATACCAGGATCTATCAAGGGAACTTGCCATGAAGCTGCAACGAATGCAAAACACCGCGGTGAGGTTTATTTTCAACTTGAAAAAATATGATCACGTTTCCGAATACTACTCTAAGCTATCGTTACTTAAATTAGAATCGCGACGGAAGCTACATATCCTACTATCCACATATAAATTTCTGAACACGAAGTCTCCACAGTATATTTATACCTCATTTGTATCTCTAAATACCATTCACGACCGTAACACGAGAGGCTGTAAGAAACTCCTGATCCCCCAGCATAGAACTGAAATATTTCATAAATCTTTCGCAGTCACAGCTAGTAACCTTTGGAATTCACTTCCATCCGCTATGGAAAACTTACCATCCATATATACCTTTAAGCGTAAATGCCACAATCATCTATTAATCCAACAAAGCTGAACTCAAACGTTTTGACCGCATCCCAACTCTTTCAACACACTATGAATGCACCAAGTCTTGGCCCTCTCCCCACTCTGTTAGAAAATCTGTCTATTCTCTTTTCTTAAGATCTGTTCTGTCCGTCTGTTCTCCACCATTATTTATGTTATTTTATTAGTGTAATTTTGTATTTTATTTTTCTTCTTTTTAAAGCTAAATTGACATAACCAATGACGATATTGTAAATATCTATGTATAGTGATTTCCATGGCTTTTGTTATTTTTGGTAATCTGTAGCTTTTATTATTTATTCCTTTTTATAGATTCTTTTCATTTATTACTTTTATTGCTAAATTGACGTAACCAATGGTGATACTGTAAATATCTATGTATTGTGTTTTTCCCACTTCTTTTATTATCTTTGCAATGTTTCTTTTCTTGTATTTCTAATCGATCTCCTGTCCTCATCTTTTTTCTCCCCCTTCCTCTTCTTTTTTTTCTTTCTTTCATATCAATGTACATTTATCATGCTTTTTTTTATTCTTTTCAGTAACGTTGCAGTCACTTTTCATTTTCTAATTTCCCCCTCTTCTTTAAAATTTTAGATGCTACTGTCTGTAGGTTTCGCAGGTTTTTCACGCCCCCCTTCCTGTGGGCGTTTTCCTGCAGGGTTCTATTTTTTCCTAAGTGCAATAACTTAGGTTTTTTTTAACCCGCAAACACATCTCTTTGTTATTTTTCTTTTATTTTAGCCCCATAAACTATTTCTTTTCATCTTTTATGACATAGGGTTAGATGTAAGAAGAGACTTACTAGTCTCAATCTCGCCCTGAAATAAAGTCGATTTATTATTATTATTATTATAGTAAGTTACCTTAACTGTTAAGCTGCTCGTGAGTTGATCGGCGCATTTTCTAATCTTAACACAAATGATGTGATGATTTTCGGGAATATAGTTTTTGTCAAAAAAAATGACCTTTCGCCAACGATGCACCTGGCTTCTTGCCGACAGAAGAGAAACTGTGCTTTTGTTTTGACAAACACTGTATTCCCGTTAATCATCACATTATGGAATCTTCATCCAGTGAATGCCTTCATACCAGATTTAGACGCTTTAAGATGTTTTGTGATTAAAGAAAGCAGTTAGTTTAGGAACCTAATTTTACGAAATGTTGGAATTATGGACCCATCCTTCGGAAAACCCATTTCAAAATCTTCTTCCTTTTCACACCTCTTGTGCTCTAATACAGAGTTTCCAAACTATTATGGTCTACCGTGTCCTTCAAGACGACCAATGTGCAATGGGCTCCTTTTACTTCAAGACGACCAATGTGCAATGGGCTCCTTTTACTGATGGTGTAATTCGATATTTTATGATTACAGTAGAATCCGCCGAAGACTCTTTTCAGGAGCCGCGCGTTTAATTCCGCGCAAGGGAAAAGACTCCAAGGTGGCAAGGGAGGTGCAATTAAGAAGGGTGGGGTGGGTTCATACATGGGACACCCTCGAATTCGTGCTTTATGTTATCAATCGATCCTATTTTCTATTCGAGCTATTTTGGAAGTTCTTTTTTCAGGGTATTTACGGTGTTTGGGTCTGGTATATCACAATCAGTTCTGAACTTCTTGCACCGTTGAGCCGCAAGTTGCAGTAAAAATCCCTGTATTATCTGGTTATTTGTATATAACAACCATACGATTTCCAAATCTGAGTTCTTAAAAGATTTAAGAAAAGGAAAATTATGAAGTGTAAATCTTCAGGCGTTACTTTGTGGAAAGCCACGAATATGGAGAAAAGAAAGACTTTGTAAATATTCCACAATATATTTTCACAGAAGACCGGTTTCGCTACCGAAGTAGCATCTTCAGGTACAGAAAATGTATTTTCACAAGCTTAAATAGCAAAGAAGGGTTAGAGGGGAAGTAGGGGGGTTAGGGAAATATATTTCTCTAACCCCCCATTCAGATGTATTACTTGTTATGTAATTGAATTAAAATCGCATTGCTTCTCAAATATGCGACATAATTTTCCGGTTTAGTATTCAGCTCAACTGAATTCCTAATCTTGAAATTTAATTTGGTTACTTATGCGTCATTGAAAACATATAGATTTAACATATACGTTTCCACTCCCTTTAACGCATGTTACCCCGGTTAATGTAATTGGGAGTTATGCTGATAAGTTATTTTCTCTTATTGATGCTTTCCTGTGCCTTGCTCAGAAGTGCTTCATATGAAACGCGTTCCTACACTTTATTTCGGTTAAAATATCTTTTTGACTGTCTTCACGATACATTTATAATTAGCTTCAGTTATGTTAACGATCTGTAATTTTTTAATTCCGTTTTGGGTGTTCGTGTAGTTTTATGGACTTGAATTCTCGTGATCTTATCTGTAAGTTATGGCGGAAAGTTTTCTGAAACCAAAATGTTCTGTCTCTTTTACATACGCTTTTAATTATTGTGATTCCGAGTAAGGAGTTTTTCCACTAAGAAATTATTCACCGAATACTCATTATTATTAGTAACTTTCGGTTGATGGAAGATCAAATGGAAAATTTCTTCATTCTCCAAAACTCTTTGGTTAAAAATTATGTGCAACAGAAAGTTAACAATTGGCATTCTATGGCTTGATGGTTTTTGGCGACATCTGTTTTTATCGAGTCAATCGTTCTACTTTGAATAACTTACCTCTCAGTTCACTGTTACTTACAACAAATTTAAACTAGATAAATTTCTCAATTTACCTCCTCAGACCATGAAACGATTAAGTTGGCACGTCTCAAAACATTTGAGATATTTGGTGGCCCTGTTATGAATTTCGCACACGAAGCAACTTTATTACAGATATTGTAATATCGCGAGGATTCACTTTTAACGGAAGCCACGGTCTCTCTCTTTCGTTCCATCACAGAAAAATGTTATTGCGTATCGCTCGCTCTTCCTCTGAACCGAAGTGACCGATGAAGGACACGTAGGTTTCCATCATCCTCGTAAAGGGGGGCCCTATCGAACGGAAAAGTTAATCGGAAACTTTTTATGCGCGTTATTAACTCGGGAGCAGTGTTCCTACAATCTGAACGAAGTGACTCGATCGCCGAAATTACAGCGGAGAGAGAATTATCTCCATCAAAATCACTGCGTTTTATGTCCCAAATATATTAGAGGTGTGGGGATGGGACAGTGAAAATGCACAGTCGTAAGTCCCGACGCAGTGTTTCGAAAGAAAGCGAGAAACAAATGCCAGCGGCAGAGGGGGCAGTCCATGTCAAGTGGACCATTTTTAGAGAAATGCCCCGCTTGACCATCACCGATTTCAATGAAAGTTTGTGTGAACATAACTCCATATCCTATATGAACATTTCCCAAGTTTTACATCCATCGATGAAATATTTGCTGAGATATAGTCATTTGTTTGACCCCCTACCGCAGCCTTCTACAGTTANCCAAAATGCTGTCAGATACAGGTTGGGAATCCTTAAAAGATAGGAGACTAGAAGCTAGATTGCGATTGCTTGATAAATTTAGGGAAAGTACATTTGCGGAAGATATAGTGGATATTATGAGACCCCTTTGCTACCTTGGACGATCCGACAATAAGCGTAAAATAAGAGAAATAGATGCTAGGACGAGTCGTTTTAAGAATTCATTCTTTCCGCGAACTATATATGATAATAATAGGCTAAAAAAATAGTCCGAACGCCCGGTGTTTTCACCCCATGCCACACGCCGAAAGGCGGCTTGCAGGGTATCTATGTAGATGTAGATGTAAAAGCTCTTTAGTCCAAGTCTGAGGAAACTTTTCTACAATAATGTCTCATAAGAAACCATCAAGGTGCATTTATAACCATTTGGTCGCACTCGAGTTACGCCTTTCCCGCATTTAAATTCTCCGTTTTCGATATAAGTCTTATGGAAACTTATTCAATCGCTAAATAAACAACTGGAGAATACTTTCGGTTCTGTTATCACCTGAAAACTCAAAGCGAAAAACCAAATTTGTAGTTTGAATATCAAAGTATATTTAGGAAAGCGAAAGAAAGGTTGCAGTGAATAGTGGAAAAGGCTGCATGTAGCCGGAATTACAACTGGCAATTATTACACAACCGACTCTGTGTCAATAGAAATTTTTGTTTGCGAGAGATTTCGAAAACGAAAGAAGAGAGCGACTCTGGTAAAAAAACCTTTTTCCTCGGAAATCAAGACAGGGCTAAGGAAATGATAACTGAAAGTTATATTCATAATTAGAAGCAACGTAATTATCTGTTTGTAGAAACTCAACTGCTATTGAGGAACGCGCTTCATTTTGGAAACCTATTAATGGGAGCTGAATGGAATTTGCAGAAGTTCAACTCGTGTATTTACGAATACATTTTCGAGCGTATGCCGCGACTATCAAGCACTGAAAAACATTTCCGCTTCATTTCCTTTCATTAGCGTGACGTACGTACATTTAATGAAATTCTCGAAGGAAAAGTTGCGACGAAAGGTTCGAGTTCAATTTTCCGTGAGATTTTACGAGTGGGCCTGAAAAGTTTCCAGCATTCAATACATTAGGGAGTGATGCTGCGTGGTGGGTGAGAAAACATGGCATTTCATTAGAACTGAAGTGGGCATGTAAACAAAGCTAAGGACGTTATTTCATATTTTCTGTCTGCTATTCTAATCACTGGTTTTTCAGAGCCGCGTTTGACTTTATTAAAGAGGAACTCGTCTATTTACGATTGACGCGTCTCGTCTCAAGGAATCCTGCTTTCTCTACTCATGTGTTTCGACATCCGGACGGAATAACACGTAGTATTAAAGTCATTTACTTAACTTAGTTCCGTGGATAACGCCAAAAAATTGTATGATCGGAAACAATCGATCGACTCCAGAAAAGTTGTGTTGCTGGTTACAACTAGAACTGAATCACCAATTGATCAAATCTAAAATAGTAGTTTTGAACAATACTGTTTAGCGGTGGTTTCTGAACCGGGACCTGTGGTGCTAAGTACTTTATCGTTAAAAGTTTGGTTTTAATCATTTAATCACCGAAATAATTACAAAATATGTTTCCTTGACTTACAGGGGTTTTAGAAATCCTCTATAACGAAAGAAAGATTATTAGAAACATGCATATTATTATTATTATTTAACTCTTACGGCGAGGTTAGGCCAAAATAGCCTCTCTTCCATTACACTAATAGCCAAAAACAATTGATTGCAAATAACTTAAATCTAGAAAAATAAATCAATACACCCAAACAATCCGGCAAACTTAGGTACAAGAAAATTAGCATGAAGGGTAAATACTAATTAACATGCACACAAGTGGATAGATAAATACTTATAAATATAACTGTATAAAGATACATATAAAAACACAAAGGTTTGGATTGTGGGGAAAAACTCCTCAACTGAAGGTTTATTGAGAAAAACCCAAGTATTTTTAAAATTTAGTATCATTATATCGCGTATCATCAATTTCCATCCTTTAGATACAATTTCAAGGAAATAACTATTTTGAAATCTTATTATGAATGACCTTCGACAGTTAAGTTGGTTTTGCACTCATTTTGCTATTTGTGCCTTCACCGGGAATCAAACTCGGGACATCTTTCACTCAAGGCGAACGCATTACAATCTCCCGCCACATTTAAATTCAAGCCACATTTAAATCCTGTATGGAATTACATATGCGAGCGCGATCTCCGATATGCGTCGGCAAAGCGTTAAAAGGAATTGATTGATGAAACAGAAAGTTACTTTTGGTCGTTCTTTCCGCAGAGCATCAAAGACGCTAATATAGTAGATTAGGTGATGTGTCTATACCACCCCCTGCCATACGCCGGCGGTTGCTCGCGGGGCGCAAATGTAAATCTTAAACCTAGAACCGATAAGATGGGACACGCGTAGACTTCCTTCGATTTATTTCTTTCCTTGTACCAAGTTTTATTCATTTTTAGTGATTGCAAGTAAGTACCCAAAAATGAATTTTCAGGTGGCGTAGAAAGAATTTCTTGAATTACGATCCATGGCTGGCGTATAATATAGTGTATCGGTTGACCTTATTTATTTTTATTATTATTAAAAACACTTTATTCGGCGAGGTTAGGCCAATGTGGGCCTCTCTTACACCTAACCTCTGCAGTCATACATTTACATAGAATTTCAGTGTTAAAAAATTATATATATAAAAAATACATTAAAAAGTAAAGGATAGGGTTGCGGGGAAAAA
>KZ309006.1:299255-311803 GCA_000376725.2 Ladona fulva
CACATTTTTACATAAAGCGAGGAAGATAATAGAAATAGACATCAATAGACACGGGCTAACTTATACCACGGTATTCTTTGAAGCTTTCTGAAGAGGAATCTGGAATAAATTCTTGAGACCGTTGGCGACGACGATGATAAAACGGACTTTCCGACATCGCTGCAAGGACAACATTTGCGCGGCGCAGTGCCGCTCTCCATGACGATCTCGGTTTTGAGAAGAATTACGGAACAACACGCTTCTAACCGATATGTTTTGTATTTAATATGTAAGTTTCACACTTCATGGACATTTTAGGTGAAAAGTCTTTTTATAAAATCTTAATTTCATTGCGGATTATAGGTGAAAATCTTGACATGGGTCATATTTTAGGACGTACGACACTCCTACGCCTATCTTTACTCATATTATGCTACATTGATAATTTTTACATAAGAACATGCCTTAACCATTCTTAATATCCGTCTGTTAAAATTAAACATGTTTGCATATCTTACTGTCTGCCTTAAATACATTCCTCGTGCAAGTAATTTTCGTCTCCATACGCCATTTCCTCTTCATAATTCGATGTGAGAAGCTCCTTCACTTCTTTATTTACAATCTTCGATCTTTTCGTTGCTGTAACTGTTTCAGAAATGAATATCAGGGTATTCGATGTGAGAAGCAATCTTCGCAGCAAGTTTTCACTGATAGTCACTCGGGAGTGTTTCCTTGTGAAACGCTCTCGAAGGTTCCTGCTGTCTTTATGTCGGGCTTCCATAACCCCTTCTGAGAGTTGCCCCATTGGAAGAACAGCTTCTTTGGTGATTTCCGATTTGTCATTCGTCAGAGCATAATTGTAAATCTTAGGACGAGTTCAATAAATGTTTCTTATGACATAATATCACAGTCATCAACATTGTACACTCACCTGCTTTTGCTTTAAGTTCTTCTTCTTCCTCTGGCGCTACAGTCCTCCGTGGACCTTGGCCTTCTCGATTCTTCTCCAGGCGTTTCTATCAGTAGCAGCGGTCCTCCAGTTCCTCACTCCCAATTTCCTCAGATCTTCTATCACTCCATCCTTCCATCTTTTACGAGGCCTGCCTCTTGGTCTTCCTTCTGTGGGTCTCCTGTCATTGATTTTCTTAACGGATCTTGAGGGTTCCATGCGGTGTAGATGTCCAAGCCACCTGATCCTCTGGGCTTTAATGAATCGAACAATGTTCTCTCCTTGAATAAGATCATTTATTTCTTCATTTGTCCGAATCCTCCACAGTCCGTTTTCATTTTGTACTGGGCCATAGATTTTACTCATCACTTTCCTTTCAAACACATTGAGCATATCTTCCTGTTTCTTCGTATTGGACCATGCTTCACACCCGTAGGTCAAAATGGGTCTTATGACTGATCGATATATTTTCATTTTGCTGTGTCTATATAGTAATTTTGACGCCGTAAGCTGTTTACAGGCAAAATAAGCCCGATTTCCTGCGGTAACTCTACTCCTAATTTCTTCAGTTAAATCATCATTGTGATTGACAATTGAACCAAGATATTTAAATGTCTCTACTCCCTCAAAAGTAAAACCATCGATATTTATCTCGTCAGTTATATTATCTTGATCTCTCTTCATTTTTAGATATTTACTCTTTTCTTCATTTATAACAAGTCCTAGTTCCTTTGCTTTTGGCTCAATATTTTGAAATATCTCTTTTAAAGCTCTTTCACTTCTGGCAATCAAAACTATGTCATCTGCATATGCCGCTATTTGTTTTGTTCTAGTATTTATAGGGCCCTGTCTATTTATAGGGCGAACATGTCTTATTTTTCTATAAAAATTTGTACGGAAGTTCATTTGAATATCTTATCCCCAAAATCTCCGTTGAGGAGCGTGTTGGTCCGTAATTCTTCTCAAAACCGAGATCGTCGTGAAGATGTGTTCCCCACGCGGATTCGGCCCTTGCAGCGATGTCGGAAAGTCCGTTTTATCATCGTCGTCGCCAACTGTCTCAAGAATTTATTCCAGATTCCTCTTCAGAAAGCTTCAAAGAATACCGTGGTATAAGTTAGCCCGTGTCTATTGATGTCTATTTCTATAATCTTCCTCGCTTTATGTATAAATTTGCTCTAAAATTTGAGTTCGCCATTTAGTCACGTAAAGTATGCAAACATTCAACGGTGGTCATTCAGATCGACTATAATAAAGGATGAATGACATATTTATAGCATGACATTGTTTAACGCGATGATATATCAGTATGTGATCAATTTGATTGTACAGATTTCTTCCAGGGTGCTTCCAAGTGCCCAAGTGAATTCTTTTATAGCTAAAGAATGTGCTATAACACAACACATAACTTGGGTACATCGTCAGTTTGAAGTTAAAGAATTTCGCGAAAAATCGAAGACCGGCGTTTTTCGCAAAACTTTGTCAAGTTTGACCCCCTGTATTATTGTAATGCGTACGAGTTAACGCAAATGACTTCAATGGTTGTGTGCAGAATTTATTCAAGAGCAGCAATGCGAAGTTTCAAAGTCTTCACTCAAAAAAGCCAGTTTTGTATTTTTGACCAGCTTTTTTCGATTCTCGCCCACTGAGTGTAGTTTAACACCGAATAGTTATTCTTTTATTCGTTAAAATGCGTATATACGAATGGACTTCCGCTGCTATTGCTTCTTTCGATTGCTAAGTCTGTAGTCTCTTTGCAATTACAGTTTGCGGTTCATATTGTAACTAATTTGTCATTTATTTCTTACCTCTAATGGTTCGTTTGTAATTTTCCTGGCCAATTACAGAGACTACCGCCGACGGAGCGACCGATGTAAATAAACTCTGGAATAAAATCCACGGAGGAAGGCGTAGTTTGTGGAACTCCATCTTCAATAAAATAACAGGTAAACGGGATTGTTCTTATCAGGTGATGATGGCGATCACTCGCTGAAAACGGTCGTCTGAAATTAAATCTGTGGAAAAAAGTACAATCCCGTCTACCTGTTATTTCATTGAAACTCTGGAATGCTAATAGCGTGGAATTTTACGGTTGAGGAATCAATATTTAATTGATAGCTCGTGTACGTATATTCAAATAAGTTTGTATATCCGCACCCTGAGGACGATGGCTGAGTTATCCTTCGAAACGTCGGCAGAAATTCATTTAACGTGGTGGAGAGCCCAATTCATACACCAGGAAAGCACCTTTCATCGTACTAAATTTGCTCCTTAAACTTTGCGGTAGTTTGGTATAGCGTAACTAGGTTTAAATGAGGTATAGAGTGTAAATGACAAATATAATAATGACGTTCTTAACAAGAATACGGTTTAAAAAGAAATTAACCGTGGTTCGTATAATTACGTAGATGGTCGTTGGACTTCCAGAGGTGTTTCTTAAAATTCTACGCATTCCCATAGAAAATAATCTTCTTTAGCAGGGATTGAATCGCCTATTTCGTCTCTCCTGAGGTTTACTCATCTTCAGTATGGGTTATGCTCTCACGCCTTAACCACTCTGCCATTTGAACCAACACTTTACTGCGGGGTTTTTACTAATTTAACTGTGGTCGATGCCGTTTTCACTTTTTCTATACTAGATATTTTGACGATGAACGTTTGAAATTTGATTTATTTTAATATTACTCGCCAATAGAATCGAAATAAATATTTGCTATGGGGTTCTCGTCTTTGTGAAATCTTTCCGGGGTTCTGAGGTATTGCGTCATTCTGATAAGTTAATGATAATTGATTTTATCGTTGCTCGCTGCTCACTACACTTAATATATTTTATTTCATACGATTGTACTCCACTTCGTAGGTGGATAGAATAGTCGGGAAATAATTAAGTCGGTGACATATTTATGCAAATCACAAGGTTCACTTAACGTAGAAACTATTTTGTTCACAGTAAATCACATCTATCATTTTCTTTACTTCTTTTAATACTCAGAGCATGAGCCTCGGTTTCTCTCGGACCCGAGCTATAAATTTTCGAGGATCTTAATCATTTCACCGGAATTAATAATTTACGAATTCGTAGGCCATCATATTTGGAGATTGAAATCCATTAGAAAAGTATTTTTTAATTGAATAATAGGAGTCACATTGTTGGTATTAGGGGGACCTGGTTTCCTACTCTACGTCGCGTAACTTTAGTAAATGCTTCGAAAAAGTGTTTGCTGTAACAACTCGGATAAATCAAACTAAATTGAAATGAACTTAAATTGATTTGTAATTTCAGGTACTAAGTTTTCGTATAATTTAAAAGTTATCATTGCAAAAGAAGATAATTTTTTAGTGCTAAATTATGTACTTCAATTTTCAAATAGACATTTTATGTTGAGTTTTGCTTAAATCATAATCATTAATTCCGTTTTTATTCTATCCTTGCTTGGGTATTGGGAATAGAAATTGAGTTTTAATGATCTGGGTCCCACATATCCAGGTCACACTGCTGTATGACATTATTTAGATCTTCCATTCAAATGTTTAGGTAAATTAAAAAAAACTATATTTTAGTTCTGTTTTGCCAATGAACACTAGACAAATAAAATCACTAATGTGCTCTTCAAGTACCCCTATCAAGCGATAACTGATATCTCACATAATATTAATATTTCATATCTTTTATGATTTGAATAAACGCACTCTAATACGACCCTTAATGGATAACATCTGAAAGAAAGATGATCCTCATCTGTGATTTAGGGTGTCTGTTTTGTATTTCAGTTGTTGTATTCTTATTGAATACCATGAATATCTATAGATATTCATGACTACCATGAATATCTGTAGATATTCATGAATTACTTTTTCAAGATCAGTTGTAGTCCTGATTGTTATGAAATTTTAGTTTTAAGTTTCATCTCACTGTAATGAAATTATAAAACCACATGAAATGATTGAATAAAATGTATTTATCCTTTGAATTTTGACATTTACTTATACCCCAACTTTTATATCTTCTGTATTAATTGTAGAGAGAGATATAACTTTAATTGAAAAGCTAAAGTTTGTGCAATGGTTGCTGGATGCAACAAGGCCCTTCTGCATTGAATTTAAATTATTTAGTACAGCTGTAAAGATTACAAAACATTTTCGGTATACAAGGAAATTGATGTGCTTGAAAGACGGATTTTCCTCCTTGGTACTTTTAAGATGAAAATAATGTCATCTAATCAAATTTTAGCTTTATGCTGATGCAGGGAGTTGGCTCTTCATTTATTTTCAATGCTTGAAGTATAAACAAAATTATGAGTTGAATATTTTTTGACAAAAAAGTATTTTTGGAATTTTTTATCCTCTTGAGTCTGCTTTCTCTGATCTGACTCCCAATGAGAACAATTTTCATTTTTCTCATTGCTTCAAGACTTTAAATGAATACTGCTTGTGCACTTCTAAAATATCGATAGTGAATTCAGCCTTTGTGAGTCTCAGCCTTTTTGTTCCTTATAAGCTATCGTTGTGTGCAGGATTTTTAATTAACAATCCATTAAAAATGATCAAAGAAAGTGCTTTCATAATATGGAGGTGATCTGAGCATTAGTGTTTCTAATGCATGTGATATTTTCAGCAAACAAAGTCAAACGATTTTCTTTAGTATTGCATTGAGGTGTTTAAAAAATATGGCGAGGGCCTTAAAGAAGCATGAATTAGTAATATTTTCAAGAACAGAGTTATCAATGTTGTATCTAGTGTTCATTATTATAAGTTGTCAAAAATGTATATAGGATTGTCAGAGTAGAAAGCAAAATGAGATCTGGGTATGCCTCAATGAAACTTTATTGAATTGTAAATTTAAGTGAAAAAATTTTACTGATGTCTATTCTATCTTAAATAATTTGGATAGAAATTATAAAATTTGTGAACATGTGGGAAGCATAACAACTAATGGCATGCTAGAATTTAGAAAATCTTTGTAATTTTGAGCTGAAAATTGCATTTCTCTCTTTTATTGCATTATGCAAACCATTGAAGTGCCTCAGTGTTGATCTTTAATGTTATGAATTTTTTTATTAATCTGATTTTTCATGCACAGATTGAAGATTGTTCCTGAAAAGTATGAACACCAATTATCGATTACCTGAAAGATCATTTCATGGATGTGCAGCCTTTGGAAATTCTCTAGCAATGACTTCCGATGGAAGAATACAGACCTTGCCGATGGTTCAACACTGTTTACTGAGGTATTGCACTTAATCAAGAGGAAGTCTCTTTTATGCTTTGTTAATCTCTGCTTTTATTGAAGTGTTCAGTGATTACTTAAATGTAGATGTGTTCTTAAAAAATTCTGAAATATTTTTAATTTTCAAGAGTACTGATTCAATAAAGTCTTCAATGTTGAAAAATTGTTTCTATTTAGATGCAGAGTGGAAATATTCCAAGTCCAGAATCTTGAAATATTTTTAAAGTCCAAATTGTAAGCATGAGAAAATTCTCAAGTCCAGAACATGTACTTGCATCTAGATTTACAGAAGTCTAGATGCAAGTATGTGTCCTGGACTTGAGAATTTTCTCATACTTACAATTTGGACTTTGAAAATATTTCAAGATTCTAGACTTGGAATATTTCCAGTGCATAGACCAGAAAAAATTCCAAGTCCCAAACATAAACAAACTTGAAAACTTTTCTATCTCGAAGAGTCAGAGGGAAGACTCTCGAGAGGTTCCACCCTGATGAGCCTTCTTTTTCCGTGGGCCAATTGAATCCACACAAATTTTGGGGAAATTCTTTATTCTCTTTACAATTATTTCTCATTTTACAATTCAAAATTACATTTTGCACAGCAATAAATACAATTGGAATTTTACAAAAAATTCCATTTACATAAATTACAGTTCAAAATTACATTTTGCACATATCAAAAGAAAACACATTATACAAATTAATTTTTGCTGTCACCAGGCTTAAAGAATTTTCACAAAATAACCATTTCAAAAGTAAAAAAAGGATATTACAAAGCAATAACTGATCACTCAAACATTAATTTTCACAAAAATTAAAAATTCACCACAAAAAAATTACATTGCTTTGCACACTTCAAAAATACATACATTACAAAGCAATATGTTTATCACTTTTCAAGCATTAATTTTCACAAAACATTTCACAGGAATCAGGAAAATTGATCCGAATGGAATCAGCTTTAATTGCGCTTTCTCTGCTTAGAATCCGCTAAAATTGCGCTTTCTCCACATAGAATGCGCTTTCTCTACTTAGATCCCACTTAAATTGCGCTTACTCCGCTTATGATCAGCTTAAATTGCGCCTACTCCGTTTAAATTGCGCTTACTCCGCTTAGAATCCGCTTGAATTACGCTTTCTCAGCTTAGATTCAGCATAAATTGCGCTTACTGCGCTTAGAATCCCCTTACACTTCGCTTACTACGCTTAAATTGCGCTTACTCCGCTTAGAATCCGCTTAATTTGCGCCTACTCCGAGTGGAATCAGCTTTAATTGCGCTTTCTCTGCTTAGAATCCGCTTAAATTCCGCTTAATCCGCTCAGAATCCGCTTAAATTGTGCTTTCTCCGCATAGAATGCGCTTTCTCTACTTAAGATCCGTCTTTATTTCGCTTATCTCGCTTAAATTGCGCTTACTCTGCTTAGAGTCCGATAAAATTGCGCTTACTTCGCTTAGGATCCGCTTAAATTGCGCAAACTCCGCTTAAATTTCGCTTACTCCGCTTAGGATCCTATTACATTGCGCTTACTGTGCTTATGATCCGCTAAAATTGAGCTTACTCCGCTTACGACCGGCTAAATTGCGCTAACTCCGCTTAAATTGCGCTTACCCCGCCTAGAACACGTTGATATCCTTTAGATATAATCTTAGACCGCTTAGAACACGTTGAGACAGCTTAAAACAGGTTTAGATCGCTTCAAAACACGTTGAATTTTCTTAAAACACGCTAAGACCGTTTAGAACAGGCTGAAACCCTTTAGAACTCGTTGAGATCGCTTAGAACGGGATAAGATCCGACCCGACCCGACCCGACCCGAACCGACCCGACCCGACCCTGTTTTCAGACAGACTCGCGCTTTTCCGCTCATCTTTTGTCATTTTTCCCGAATTTTCCCCATCATATCGCCCTTCTTTTTTTCCCTCCATTGTTTCCCAATCTTTCGCTAGGAGGCGTTTAAATTTTCTCGGAACAACACTCCGCCACAGCGCCTTCAAATATTTATTTCTCGTATTCCATTTCCTCGACGCGCGATATTCGCTCTTCCTTTTTTTTCGGCAGAATTTATCGTATCCCGCGGATTCGTCTTGATGTGCTGAAATGTTTTTGAGCTCTCTCCCGAGTCGACAGTGTTTTGTTTCTGCTTTTATTTATTTTCGCGTCGTTTTTGTTTTTTTTTCGATTTTTTTTGTTTCCGAAGCGGAGATGGAAAAAGTTGAAGATCGCGGCGCGTTACCATTAACGGATCTTATGTGGGGTATTAATTCATCTTTCGCTTTCTTCGCTTAGAATACGCTTAATCTGCGCTTACTCAGCTTATAATCCGCTTAAATTGCGCTTACTCCGCTTAAAATCCGCTGAAATTGCGTTTACTCCCCTTAGAATCCGCTTAAATTTCGCTTACTCAGCTTATAATCAGCTTACTTTCAGCTTCCTCCGCTTATAATCCGCTTAATTTGCGCTTACTCCGCTTAGAATCCGCTTGAATTGCGCATTCCCGCTTAGAATCAGCTTAAATTGCGCTTACTTCGCTTAGGATCCGCTTAAATTGCGAAAACTCCGCTTACATTTTGCTTACTCCGCTTAGGATCCTATTAAATTGCGCTTACTGTGCTTACGATCCGCTAAAATTGAGCTTACTCCGCTTACGACCGGCTAAATTGAGCTAACTCCGCTTAAATTGCGCTTACCCCGCCTAGAACACGTTTATATCCTTCAGATATAATCTTAGACCGCTTAGAACACGTTGAGACAGCTTAAAACAGGTTTAGATCGCTTCAAAACACGTTGAATTTTCTTAAAACACGCTAAGACCGCTCAGAAAAGGCTGAAACGCTTTAGAACTCGTTGAGACCGCTTAGAACGGGTTAAGATCCGACCCGACCCGACAAGACCGGACCCGACCCGAACAGAACCGACCCGACCCGACCCGACCTGACCCGACCCGACCCGACCCGACCCGACCCGACCCGACCTAAGCTAACTACTGTGCTTATGATCCGCTAAAATTGAGCTTACTCCGCTTACGACCGGCTAAATTGCGCTAACTCCGCTTAAATTGCGCTTACCCCGCTTAGAACACGTTGATATCCTTTAAATATATGCTTAGACCGCTTAGAACACGTTGAGACAGCTTAAAACGGGTTTAGATCGCTTCAAAACACGTTTAATTTTCTTTAAACACGCTAAGACCGCTCAGAACAGGCTGAAACCGTTTAGAACTCGTTGAGACCGCTTAGAACGGGTTAAGATCCGACCCGACCCGACCCGACCCGACCTAAGCTAACTCCGCTTAAATTGCGCTTACTCCGCTTAGGATCCTATTAAATTTCGCTTACTCCGCTTAGGATCCGCTTAAATTGCGCTTACTCCGCTTAGGATCCGCTTAAATTGCGCTAACTCCGCTTAAATTGCGCTTACTCCGCTTAGAACACGTTGATATCCTTTAGATATATGCTTAGACCGCTTAGAACACGTTGAGACCGCTTAAAACGGGTTTAGATCGCTTCAAAATACGTTGAAATTTCTTAAAACACTCTAAGACTGCTCAGAACAGCCTGAAACCCTTTAGAACTCGTTGAGAACGCTTAGAACGGGTTTAGATTCATCCCAACCCAACCCAATATAACCCAACCCAACCCAGCCCAACCCAACCCTGTTTTCATACATAGACTCGCGCTTTTCCGCTCATCTTTTGTCATTTTTCCCGCCTTTTCCCCNAATTGCGCTTTCCCGCTTAGAATCAGCTTAAATTGCGCTTACACAGCTTATAATCCGCTTACTATGAGCTTACTCCGCTTATAATCCGCTTAAATTGCGCTTAGTCCGCTTAAATTGCGCTTACTCCCCTTAACTTGCGCTTTCTCCGCTAAGAATCAGCTTAAATTGCGCTTACTCCGCTTAGAATCCGCCTAAATTGCGCTTAGTCCGCTTAATTTGCGCTTACTCCGCATAGAATCAGCTAAAGTTGTGCTTTCTCAGCTTAGAATCCGCCTAAATTTCGCTTTCTCCGCTTAGAATCTACTTAATTTGAGCTTACTCAGCTTCCAATCCGCTTCAATTGCGCTAACTCCGCTTAGGATCCGCTTAATTTGCGCTTACTCCGAATGGAATCAGCTTTAATTGCGCTTTCTCTGCTTGGAATCTGCTTAATTCCGCTTACTCCGCTTAGAATCCGCTTAAATTGTGCTTTCTCCGCTTAAATTGCGCTTTGTCCGCTTAGGGTCCGGTGACATTGCGCTTACTCCGCTAAGGATCCGATTAAATTGCGCTTACTCCTCTTAGGATCCGCTTAGATTGCGCTTACTCCGCTTAGAGTCCGCTTATAATGCGCTTATCTCACTTTAGTTGCGCTTACGCCGCTTAAATTGCGCTTACTCCGCTTACGATCAGTTTAAATTGCGCTCACTCCGTTAAAATTCCCCTTACTCTGCTTAGGATACCATTAAATTGCGCTTACTCCGCTAAGGATCCGCTTAAATTGCGCTTACTCAGCTTATAATCCGCTTAATTTTCGATTACTCAGCTAAGAATCCGCTTGAATTGCGCTTTCCCGCTTAAAATCAGCTTAAATTGCGCTAACTCCGCTTAGAATCCGCTTAAATTGGGCTTAGTCCGCTTACATTGCGCTTACTCCACTTTGAATCCGCTTAATTGGCGATTACTCAGCTAAGAATCCGCTTGAATTGCGCTTTCACGCTTAGAATCAATTTAAATTGCGCTTACTCCGCTTAGAATCAGCTTAAATTGCGCTTTCTCAGCTTAGAATGCGCCTACATTCCGCTTTCTCCGGTTAAAACTACGTAATTTGCGCTTACTCAGCTTCTATTCTGCTTCAATTGCGCTTACTCCGCTTAGAACCCCCTTAATTTGCGCTTACTCCGAATGGAATCAGCTTTAGTTGCGCTTTCTCTGCTAAGAATCCGCTTAAATTCCGCTTACTCCGCTTAGAATCAGCTTAAATTGTGCTTTCTCCACATAGAATGCGCTTTCTCCACATACAATGCGCTTTCTCTACTTAGGACCCGCTAAAATTGCTCTTTGTCCGCTTGAATTGCCCTTTCTCTACTTAGGATCCGCTTATATTTCGCTTATCTCGCTATTCTAGTATTCCATTTTTGCGACGCGCGATTTTCGCTCTTCTTTTCTTTTCGGCCGAATTTATCGTTTCCCGCGGATTCGTCTTGATGTGCTGAAATCTTTTTGACCTCTCTCCCGAGTCGACAGTGTTTTGTTTCCGCTTTTATTATTTTCGCGTCGTTTTTGTTTTGTTTTCGATTTTTTTTGTTTCCGAAGCGGAAAAGGAAAAAGTTGAAGATCGCGTTACCCTTAACTATTCTTTTGTGGGGTCTCAGCTTAGAATCAGGGTAAATTGCGCTTAGTCTGCTTATAATGAGCCTACTTAACTTAGTCCGCTCAGAATGCACTTTCTCAGCATAGAATCCGCTTAAATTGCGCTTTCTCTACTTAGAATCCACTTAAATTGAGCTTACTCCGCTAAGGATCCGCTTAAATTGCGCATACTCCGCTTAGAATCCGCATAAATTGCGCTTAGTCCGCTTACTATGAGCTTACTCCGCTTATAATCCGCTTGAATTGCGCATTCTCCACATAGAATGCGCTTTCTCCACTTAGAACCCGCTTAAATTCCGCTTTGTCCGCTTAAATTCGCTTTCTCTACTTAGGATCCCCATATATTTCGCTTCTCTCGCTTAAATTGCGCTTACTCCGCTTAGAATCAGCTTAAATTGCGATTTCTCAGCTTAGAATGCCTCTAAATTGCGCTTTCTCAGCTTAAAATCTACTTAAATTGCGCTTACTCCGCTTAGAATCCGCTTAAATTGCGCTTAATCCGAATGGAATCAGCTTTAATTGCGCTTTCTCTGCTTAGAATCTGCTTAAATTGTGCTTTCTCCACATCGAATGCGCTTTCTCCACTTAGAACCCGCTTAAATTGAGCTTTGTCCGCTTAAATTGCGCTTTCTCTACTTAGGATCCGCTTATATTTCGCTTATTTCGCTTAAATTGCGCTTATTCCGCTTAGAGTCCGATAAAATTGCGCTTACTCCGCTTAGGATCCGCTTAAATTGCGCTTACTTTGCTTAGGATCCGCTTAAATTGCGCTTACTCCGCTTAAATTGCGCTTACTCAGCTTAAATTTCGCTTACTCCGCTTAAATTGCACTTACTCCCCTAAGGATCCTATTAAATTGCGCTTACTCCGCTTAGGATCCGCTTAAATTCCGCTTAAATTCCGCTTAATCCGCTTACGACCGGCTAAATTGCGCTTTCTCCGCTTACTCTGTTTAAATTACGCTTACTCCGCTTAGAACATGTAGATATTGTTTAAATACATGCTTAGACCGCTTAGAACACGTTGAGACCGCTTAGAAAAA
>KZ309006.1:315848-327498 GCA_000376725.2 Ladona fulva
AGGTAAAAAACCTCATAATTGTTTAGCTAAAGGTCCATTCTTGAAGAACTGCTAAAGATTTGGCTAATAAAATGCAAATAAATATTTATACAATAATTAATAGTTCTAGGGGTCAAATGACCCCTTCCCGTCCTTCTAGATAGGGCGAAACTCCCGTCCTCCTAGTGTTAATTTTCTCCAAACAACAATCCGCCACAGCGCCTTCAAATGTTTATTTCTCGTATTCCATTTCCTAGTCGCGCGATTTTCGGTCTCCTTTTTTATCGGCCGAATTTATTTTTTCCCGAGGATTCGTCTTGATGTGCTGAAATCTTTTTGAGCTCTCTCCCGAGTCGACGGTGTTTTGTTGCCGCTTTTATTTATTATCGCGTCGTCTTTGTTTTTTTTTCGATTTTTTTTGTTTCCGAAGCGGAGATGGAAAAAGTTGAAGATCGCGGCGCGTTATCCTTAACTATTCTTTTTTGGGGTCTCAGCTCCCAACCCAACCCAACCCAACCCAAACCTGTTTTCAGATATAGATTCGCGCTTTTCCGCTTCTCTTTTGTAGTTTTTCCCGCCTTCTTCCCATCATATCGCCCTTCTTTTTTTCCCTCCCTTGTTTCCCAATCTTAGAATCCGCTTAAATCTCGCTTACTTTGCTTAGAATCCGCTTAAATTGCGCTTTCTCTACTTAGAATCCTTGATGTGCTAAAATCTTTTTGAGCTCTCTCCCGAGTCGACAGTGTTTTGTTTCCGCTTTATTTCCGCGGAGATGGAAAAAGTTGAAGATCGCGGCGCATTACCCTTAACTATTCTTTTTTGGGGTCTCAGCTTAGAATCAGGTTAGATTGCGCTTAGTCTGCTTACAATGAGCTTACTTCGCTTAGTCCGCACAGAATGCACTTTCTTAGCTTAGAATCCGGTTAAATTGCGCTTTCTCCGTGTACAATCCGCATACATTTCGCTTACTTCGCTTAGAATCCGCATAAATTGCGCTTTCTCAGCTTAGAATACGTTTATTATGCGCTTATCTCGCTTAAATTGCGCTTACTCCGCTTAAATTGCGCTTACTCCGCTTAGGATCCTATTAAATTGCGCTTACTCCGCTTACTACGCTTAAATTGCGCTTACTCCGCTTAGGATCCGCTTAAATTGCGCTTTCTCCATGTAGAATCCGCTTAAATTTCGCTTACTTCCCTTAAAATCCGCTTAAATTGCGCTTTCTCTACTTAGAATCCTCTTAAATTGCGCTTACTCTGCTATGGATCCACTTAGATTGCGCTTACTCAGCTTAGAATACGTTTATTATGAGCTTATCTCGCTTAAATTGCGCTTACTCCGCTTAGAGTCCGATAAAATTGCGCTTACTCCGCTTAGGATCCGCTTAAATTGCGCTTACTCCGCTTAAATTGCGCTTACTCTGGTTACGATCAGCTTAAATTGCGCCTACTGCGTTTGAATTTCGCTTACTCCGCTTAGAATCCGCTTGAGTTACGCTTTATCAGCTTAGAATCAGCATAAATTGCTCTTACTCCGCTTAGAATCCCCTTAAATTTCGCTTGATCCGCTTAAATTGCGCTAACTCCGCTTAGAATCCGCTTAAATTGCGCTTAGTCCGCTTAAGTTGCGCTTTCTCCGCTTAGAATCCGCTTAATTTGCGCTTACTCAACTTATAATTCGCTTAAATTGCACTTACTCCGCTTAAATTGCGTTTACTCCTCTTAGAATCCGCTTAAATTGCACTTACTCAGCTAATAATCCGCTTACTGTGAGCTTACTCTGCTTATAATCCGCTTAATTTGCGCTTACACCGCTTAGAATCCGCTTGAATTTCGCTTTCCCGCTTAGAATCAGCTTAAATTGCGCTTACTCCGCTGAATTTGTGCTTTCTCCGCTTAGAATCACCTTTAATTGCGCTTACTCCGCTTAGAATCCGCTTAAATTGCGCTTAGTCTGCTTTCTATGAGCTTACTCCGCTACTACTCCGCTTAATTTGCGCATACTCCGCTTAGAATCCGCTTGAATTGCGTATTCTCCACTTAGAATCAGCTTAAATTGCGCTTACTCCGCTTAGAATCCGCTTAAATTGCGCTTAGTCCTCTTACTATGAGCTTACTCCGCTTATAATCCGCATAATTTGCGCTAACTCAGCATGTAATCCACTTAAGTAACGCTTAATCCGCTTAATTTGCGCTTTCTCCACATCGAATGCGCATTCTCCACTTAGAACCCGCTTGAATTGCGCTTTGTTCGCTAAAATTGCGCTTTCTCTACTTAGGATCCGCTTATATTTCGCTTATCTCGCTTAAATTGCGCTTACTCCGCTTAGAGTCCGATAAAATTGCGCTTACTCCGCTTAGGATCCGCTTAAATTGCGCTTACTCCGCTAAGGATCCTATTAAATTGTGCTTACTCCGCTTAGGATCCCCTAAATTCCGCTTACTCCGCTTACGACCGGCTAAATTGCGCTTACTCCGCTTACTCTGCTTAAATTGCGCTTTAGATCGCTTCTTTAGATCGCTTCGAAACACGTTGAATTTGCTTAAAACATGCTATCACAGCTTAGAATAGCCTGAAACCCTTTAGAACCGATTAGAACGGGTTTAGATCCAACGCAGCCCACCCTAACCCTTTTTTCAGACATAGACTCGCGCTTTTCCGCTCCTCTTTTATCCTTTTTCCCGCCTTTCCCCATCATATCGCCCTTTTTTTTCCCTCCCTTGTTTCCCAATCTGTCGCTAGGGGGCGTTTTAATTTTCTCAGAACAACAATCCGCCACAGCGCCTTCGAATGTTTATTTCTCGNCGCTTTCTCCGCGTAGAATCCGCTTAAATTTCGCTTACTTCGCTTAGTATCCTCTTGAATTGCGCTTTCTTTACTTAGAATCCGCTTAAATTTCGCTTACTTCGCTTAGAATCCGCTTAAATTGCGCTTTCTCTAATTAGAATCCTCTTAAATTGCGCTTACTCCGCTTAGAATCCGCTTAAATTGCGTTTACTCCGCTTATTTTGCGCTATCTTTGATTAGAATGAGCTTAAATTGCGCTTACTCCGCATAGAATCCGCTTAAATTGCGCTTAGTCCGCTTACTATGAGCTTACTCCGCTTATAATCCGCAGAATATGCGCTTACTCCGCTTAGAATCCGCCTGACTTGCGCATTCTCCGCTAAGAATCAGCTGAAATTGCGCTTACTTCACTTAGAATCCGCTTAAATTACGCCTACGCCGCTTAATTTGCGCTTACTCCGCTTGGAATCAGCTTAAATTGCGCTTTCTCAGCTTAGAATGCCTCTAAATTGCGCCTTCTTAGCTTAAAATCTACTTAATTAGCGCTTACTCAGCTTCTTATTCGCTTAAATTGCGCTTACTCCGCTTAGAATCCGCTTAATTTGCGCTTACTCCGAATGGAATCAGCCTTAATTACGCTTATTCTGCTTAGAATCTGCTTAAATCGTGGTTTCTCCATATCGAATGCGCATTCTCCCCTTAGAACCCGCTTAAATTGCGCTTTGTCCGCTAAAATTGCGCTTTCTCTACTTAGGATCCGCTTATATTTCGCTTATCTTGCTTAAATTGCGCTTACTCCGCTTATAGTCCGATAAAATTGCTCTTACTCCGCTTAGGATCCGCTTAAATTGCGCTTACTCCGCTAAGTATCCTATTAAATTGCGCTTACTCCGCTTAGGATCCCCTAAATTCCGCTTACTCCGCTTACGACCGGCTAAATTGCGCTTACTCTGCTTAAATTGCGCTTACTCCGCTTAGACCACGTTGATATTGCTTAAATACATGCTTAGACCGCTTAGAACACGTTGAGACCGCTTAAAACGGGTTTAGATCGCTTCGAAACACGTTGAATTTGCTTAAAACATGCTATCACAGCTTAGAACAGCCTGAAACCCTTTAGAACTTGTTGAGACCGATTAGAAGGGGTTTAGATCCAACCCAGCCCAACCTAACCCTTTTTTCAGACATAGACTCGCGCTTTACGGCTCCTCTTTTATCCCTTTTCCTGCCCTTTCCCCATCATATCGCCCTTCTTTTTTTCCCTCCCTTGTTTCCCAATCTGTCGCTAAGGGGCGTTTTAATTTTCTCCGAACAACAATCCGCCACAGCGCCTTCAAATGTTTATTTCTCGTATTCCATTTCCTAGTCGCGCGATTTTCGCTCTTTTTTTTCGGCCGAATTAATTTTTTTCCCGCGGATTCGTCTTGATGTGCTGAAATCTTTTTGAGCTCTCTCCCGAGTCGACGGTGTTTTGTTGCCGCTTTTATTTATTATCGCGTCGTATTTGTTTTTTTTTCGATTTTTTTTGTTTTCGAAGCGGAGATGGAAAAAGTTGAAGATCGCGGCGCATTACCCTTAGCTATTCTTTTGTGGGGTCTCAGCTTAGAATCAGGTTAGATTGCGCTTAGTCTGCTTATAATGAGCTTACTTCGCTTAGTCCGCTCAAAATGCACTTTCTCAGTATAGAATCCGCTTAAATTGCGTCTTCTCCGCTTAGAATCCGTTTAAATTTCGCTTACTTCGCTTACAATCCGCTTGAATTGCGCTTTCTCTACTTAGAATCCGCTTAAATTTCGCTTACTCCACTTAGAATCCGCTTGAATTGCGTATTCTCCTCTAAGAATCAGCTTAAATTGCGCTTACTCCGCTTAGAACCCGCTTAAATTCCGCTTTGTCCGCTTAAATTCGCTTTTTCTACTTAGGATCCCCTTATATTTCGCTTATCTCGCTTAAATTGCGCTTACTCCGCTTAGAGTCCGATAAAATTGCGCTTACTCCCCTATGGATCCGCTTAAATTGCGCTTAGTCCGCTTAAATTACGCCTACTCCGCTTAATTTGCGCTTACTCCGCTTAGAATCAGCTTAAATTGCGCTTTCTCAGCTTAGAATGCCTCTAAATTGCGCATAGTCCGCTTAAATTTCGCTTACTCCGCTTAAATTGCGCTTACTCCGATTAGAATCAGCTTAATTTGCGCTTACTCAGAATTTACTACGCTTAAAATGCGCTCATTCCGCTTAGAATCCGCTTAATTTGCGCTTACTCAGCTTATAATCCGCTTAAATTGCGCTTACTCCGCTTAGAATCCGCTTAAATTGTGCTTTCTCCATATAGAATGCGCTTTCTCCACATAGAACCCGCTTTAATTCCGCTTTGTCCCTTTAAATTCGCTTTCTCTACTTAGGATCCCCTTATATTTCGCTTCTCTCGCTTAAATTGCGCTTACTCCGCTTAGAGTCCGATAAAATTGCGCTTACTCCGCTAAGGATCCGCTTAAATTGTGCTTACTCCGCTTAAATTGCGCTTACTCCGCTTAGGATCCTATTAAATATCGCTTACTCCGCTTACTACGCTTAAATTACGGTTACTCCGCTGAGGATGCTATTAAATTGCGCTTACTCCGCTTACTACGCTTAAATTACGTTTACTCCGCTTAGAACACGTTGATATCGCTTAGATATATGCTTAGACCGCTTAGTACGGGTTTAGATCCAACCCAACCCAACCCAACCCAACCCAACCCAACCCAACCCTGTTTTCAGATATAGACTCGCGCTTTTCCGCTCCTCTTTTGTAGTTTTTCCCGCCTTTTCCCCATTATATCGCCCTTCTTTTTTTGCCTCCCTTGTTTCCCAATCTTAGAATCCGCTTAAATTTCGCTTACTTTGCTTAGAATCCGCTTAAATTGCGCTTTCTCTACTTAGAATCCTCTTAAATTGCGCTTACTCCGCTTAGAATCCGCTAAAATTGCGCTTACTCCGCTTAATTTGCGCTTTCTTTGCTTACAATGAGCTTAAATTGCGCTTTTCCCCATCATATCGCCCTTCTTTTTTTCCCTCCCTTGTTTCCCAATCTGTCGCTAGGGGGCGTTTTAATTTTCTCCGAACAACAATCCGCCACAGCGCCTTCAAATGTTTATTTCTCGTATTCCATTTCCTAGTCGCGCGATTTTCGCTCTTTTTTTTTTCGGCCGAATTAATTTTTTCCCGCGGATTCGTCTTGATGTGCTGAAATCTTTTTGAGCTCTCTCCCGAGTCGACGGTGTTTTTTTGCCGCTTTTATTTATTATCGCGTCGTATTTGTTTTTTTTTCGATTTTTTTGTTTCCGAAGGGGAGATGGAAAAAGTTGAAGATCGCGGCGCGTTACCCTTAACTATTCTTTTTGGGGTCTCAGCCTAGAATCAGGTTAGATTGCGCTTAGTCTGCTTATAATGAGCTTACTTCGCTTAGTCCGCTCAGAATGCACTTTCTCAGCATAGAATCCGCTTAAATTGCGCTTTCTACGCTTAGAATCCGCTTAAATTTCGCTTACTTTGCTTAGAATCCGCTAAAATTGCGCTTACTCCGTTTAATATGCGCTTTCTTTGCTTAGAATGAGCTTAAATTGCGCTTACTCCGCTTAGAATTAATTTAAATTGCGCTTAGTCCGCTAAAATTCGCTTTCTCAACTTAGGATCCCCTTATATTTCGCTTATCTCGCTTAAATTGCGCTTACTCCGCTTACCGTCCGATAGATTGCGCTTACTCCGCTTAGAATCCGCTTAAATTGCGCTTACTCCGCTTAATATGCGTTTTCTTTGCTTAGAATGAATTTAAATTGCGCTTACTCCGTTTAGAATCCGCTTAAATTGCGCTTAGTCCGCTTACTATGAGCTTACTCCGATTATAATTCGCAGAATTTGCGCTTACTCCGCTTAGAATCCGCCTGAATTACGCATTCTCAGCTTAGATTCAGCTTAAAATGCACTTACTCCGCTTAGAATCCGCCTAAATTGCGCTTAGTGCGCTTAAATTTCGCTTACTCCGCTTAAATTGCGCTTACTCCGATTAGAATCAGCTTAATTTGCGCTTACTCAGAATCTAATAGGCCTTAAATGCGCTTACTTCGCTTAGAATCCGCTTTGTTTGCGCTTACTCAGCTTATAATCCGCTTAAATTGTGCTTTCTCCACATAGAATGCGCTTTCTCCACTTAGAACCCGCTTAAATTCCGCTTAAATTCGCTTTCTCTACTTTAGGATCCCCTTATATTTCGCTTATCTCGCTTAAATTGCGCTTACTACGCTTAGAGTCCGATAAATTGCGCTTACTCCGCTTAGGATCCGCTTAAATTGCGCTTACTCCGCTTAGGATCCTATTAAATTGCGCTTACTCCGCTTACTACGCTTAAATTGCGGTTACTCCGCTGAGGATGCTATTAAATTGCGCTTACTCCGCTTACTACGCTTAAATTACGTTTACTCCGCTTAGAACACGTTGATATCGTTTAGATATATGCTTAGACCGCTTATAACGGGTTTAGATCCTACCCAACCCAACCCAACCCAACCGAACCCAACCCAACCCAACAGAACCCAACCCAACCCAACCCTGTTTTCAGACACGCGCTTTTTCGCTCCTCTTTTGAAGTTTTTCCCGCCTTTTCACCATCATATCGCCCTTCTTTTTTTCCCTCCTTTGTATCCCAATCTGTCGCTAGGGGGCGTTTTAATTTTCTCCGAACAACAATTCGCCACAGCGCCTTCAAATGTTTATTTCTCGTATTCCATTTCCTAGTCGCGCGATTTTCGCTCTTTTTTTTCGGCCGAATTAATTTTTTTCCCGCGGATTCGTCTTGATGTGCTGAAATCTTTTTGAGCTCTCTCCCGAGTCGACGGTGTTTTTTTGCCGCTTTTATTTATTATCGCGTCGTATTTGTTTTTTTTTCGATTTTTTTGTTTCCGAAGGGGAGATGGAAAAAGTTGAAGATCGCGGCGCGTTACCCTTAACTATTCTTTTTGGGGTCTCAGCCTAGAATCAGGTTAGATTGCGCTTAGTCTGCTTATAATGAGCTTACTTCGCTTAGTCCGCTCAGAATGCACTTTCTCAGCATAGAATCCGCTTAAATTGCGCTTTCTACGCTTAGAATCCGCTTAAATTTCGCTTACTTTGCTTAGAATCCGCTAAAATTGCGCTTACTCCGTTTAATATGCGCTTTCTTTGCTTAGAATGAGCTTAAATTGCGCTTACTCCGCTTAGAATTAATTTAAATTGCGCTTAGTCCGCTAAAATTCGCTTTCTCAACTTAGGATCCCCTTATATTTCGCTTATCTCGCTTAAATTGCGCTTACTCCGCTTACCGTCCGATAGATTGCGCTTACTCCGCTTAGAATCCGCTTAAATTGCGCTTACTCCGCTTAATATGCGTTTTCTTTGCTTAGAATGAATTTAAATTGCGCTTACTCCGTTTAGAATCCGCTTAAATTGCGCTTAGTCCGCTTACTATGAGCTTACTCCGATTATAATTCGCAGAATTTGCGCTTACTCCGCTTAGAATCCGCCTGAATTACGCATTCTCAGCTTAGATTCAGCTTAAAATGCACTTACTCCGCTTAGAATCCGCCTAAATTGCGCTTAGTGCGCTTAAATTTCGCTTACTCCGCTTAAATTGCGCTTACTCCGATTAGAATCAGCTTAATTTGCGCTTACTCAGAATCTAATAGGCCTTAAATGCGCTTACTTCGCTTAGAATCCGCTTTGTTTGCGCTTACTCAGCTTATAATCCGCTTAAATTGTGCTTTCTCCACATAGAATGCGCTTTCTCCACTTAGAACCCGCTTAAATTCCGCTTAAATTCGCTTTCTCTACTTTAGGATCCCCTTATATTTCGCTTATCTCGCTTAAATTGCGCTTACTACGCTTAGAGTCCGATAAATTGCGCTTACTCCGCTTAGGATCCGCTTAAATTGCGCTTACTCCGCTTAAAATGCGCTTACTCCGCTTAGGATTCTATTAAATTGCGCTTACTCGGCTTACTAGGCTTAAATTGCGCTTACTCCGCTTAGAACACGTTGATATCGCTTAGATATATGCTGAGACCGCTTATAACGGGTTTACATCCAACCCAACCCAACCCAACCCAACCGAACCCAAACCAACCGAACATAACCCAACCCAACCCTGTTTTCAGACATAGACTCGCGCTTTTCCGCTCCTCTTTTGTAGTTTTTCCCACCTTTCCCCATCATATCGCCCTTCTTTTTTTCCCTCCCTTGTATCCCAATCTGTCGCTAGGGGGCGTTTTATATTCTCCGAACAACAATCCGCCACAGCGCCTTCAAATGTTTATTTCTCGTATTCCATATCCTAGTCGCGCGATTTTCGGTCTTTTTTTTTCCAGCCGAATAAACTTTTTCCCGCGGATTCGTCTTGATGTGCTGAAATCTTTTTGAGCTCTCTCCCGTGTCGACGGTGTTTTGTTGCTGCTTTTATTTATGATCGCGTCGTATTTGTTTTTTTTTTCGATTTTTCCGAAGCGGAGATGGAAAAAGTTGAAGATCGCGGCGCGTTACCCTTAAATATTCTTTTTTGGGGTCTCAGCTTAGAATCAGGTTAGATTGCGCTTATTCTGCTTATAATGAGCTTACTTCGCTTAGCCCGCTCAGAATGCACTTTCTCAGCATAGAATCCGCTTAAATTGTGCTTTCTACGCTTAGAATCCGCTTAAATTTCGCTTACATCGCTTAGAATCNGGCGCGTTACCCTTAAATATTCTTTTTTGGGGTCTCAGCTTAGAATCAGGTTAGATTGCGCTTATTCTGCTTATAATGAGCTTACTTCGCTTAGCCCGCTCAGAATGCAATTTCTCAGCATAGAATCCGCTTAAATTGTGCTTTCTACGCTTAGAATCCGCTAAATTTCGCTTACTTCGCTTAGAATCCGCTTGAATTGCGCTTACTCTGCTTAGAATCCGCTTAAATTTCGCTTACTTTGCTTAGAATCCGCTTAAATTGTGCTTACTCTGCTTAATTTGCTTTTTCTTTGCTTAGAATGAGCTTAAATTGCGCTTACTCCGCTTAGAATCCGCTTAAATTGCGCTTAGTCCGCTTACTATGAGCTTACTCCGCTTATAATCCGCTTGAATTGCGCATACTCCGCCTAGAATCAGCCTAAATTGCGCTTACTCCGCTTAGAATCCGCTTAAATTGCGCTTAGTCCGCTTAAATTACGCTTACTTTGCTTAATTTGCGCTTACTCCGCTTAGAATCAGCTTAAATTGCGCTTTTTTCAGCTTAGAATGCCTCTAAATTGCGCTTAGTCCGCTGAAATTTCGCTTACTCCGCTTAAATTGCGCTTACTCCGATTAGAATCAGCTTAATTTGCGCTTACTCAGAATTTAATACGCTTAGAATGCGCTTATTCCGCTTAGAATCCGCTTAATTTGCGCTTACTCAGCTTATAATCCGCTTAAATAGCGCTAACTCCGCTTACAATCAGCTTAAATTGTGCTTTCTCCACATAGAATGCGCTTTCTCCACATAGAAACCGCTTAAATTCCGCTTTGTCCGCTTAAATTCGCTTTCTCTACTTAGGATCCCCTTATATTTCGCTTCTCTCGCTTTAATTGCGCTTACTCCGCTTAGAGTCCGCTTAAATTGCGCTTACTCCGCTTAATTTGCGCTAACTCCGCTTAGGATCCTATTCAATTGCACTTACTCCGCTTACTACGCTTAAATTGCGCTTACTCCGCTGAGGAATCTATTAAATTGCGCTTACTCCGCTTACTACGCTTAAATTACGCTTACTCCGCTTAGAACACGTAAATATCGCTTAGATATATGCTTAGACCGCTTAGAACACGTTGAGACCGCTTAGTACGTGTTTAGATCCAACCCAACCCTGTTTTCAGATATAGACTCGCGCTTTTCCGCTCCTCTTTTGTAGTTTTTCCCGCCTTTTCCCCATCATATCGCCCTTCTTTTTTTCCCTACCTTGTTTCCCAATCTTAGAATCCGCTTAAATTTCGCTTACTTTGCTTAGAATCCGCTTAAATTGCGCTTTCTCTACTTAGAATCCTCTTAAATTGCGCCTACTCCGCTTAGAATCCGCTAAAATTGCGCTTACTCCGCTTAATTTACGCTTTCTTTGCTTACAATGAGCTTAAATTGCGCTTTTCCCAATCATATCGCCCTTCTTTTTTTCCCTCCCTTGTTTCCCAATCTGTCGCTAGGGGGCGTTTTAATTTTCTCCGAACAACAATCCGCTACAGCGCCTTCAAATGTTTATTTCTCGTATTCCATTTCCTAATCGCGCGATTGTCGCTCTTCTTTTTTTCGGCCGAATTAATTTTTTCCCGCGGATTCGTCTTGATGTGCTGAAATGTTTTTGAGCTCTCTCCCGAGTCGACGGTGTTTTGTTGCCACTTTTATTTATTATCGCGTCGTATTTGTTTTTTTTTCGATTTTTACGAAGCGGAGATGGAAAAAGTTGAAGATCGCGGCGCGTTACCCTTAACTATTCTTTTTTGGGGTCTCAGCTTAGATTCAGGTTAGATTGCGCTTAGTCTGCTTATAATGAGCTTACTTCGCTTAGTCCGCTCAGAAAGCAATTTCTCAGCATAGAATCCGCTTAAATTGCGGTTACTCCGCTGAGAATCCGCTTAAATTGCGCTTACTCTGCTATATTTGCGCTATCTTTGCTTAGAATGAGCTTAAATTGCGCTTACTTCGCTTATAATCCGCTTAAAATTCGCTTAGTCCGCTTACTATGAGCTTACTCCGATAATAATCCGCAGAATTTGCGCTTACTCCGCTTAGAATCCGCTTGAATTGCGCATTCTCCGCTTAGAAACAGCTTTAATTGCGCTTACTCCGCTTAGAATCCGCTTAAATTGCGCTAAGTCCGCTTA
>KZ309007.1:0-19679 GCA_000376725.2 Ladona fulva
AATATTTTTGAAAGTAAATTTTTATACATTTTCCGATTAGATAGAAACATGAAATACAGGGATCATTTAGAAGGTTAATGGGCCATTACATAGTAATTTTTACCCAAAATATCTTTGGCTCGACTCCAGATGTCTCTAAACACTTTCATAACAAATCAATATTTAGCACATTTAAATCGATTGCAGACTGTTTCTTTTACAGAAATGAATGAGAATTAATGGTCCTATTTTAATATCTTCATACAAAAAACTAAGAATTTCACTAATACTTTTCCTCATCAGTTCCATTTATATCATGACAACATCCTTGGCTACTGCTATTTTCCTTTTTATTTATCTTTGGACCTTCCACCCCAAGAAAGAAGACCACTGAACCACAGCTATTGATCCAGCGGTTTTAAATTTTCGTTATTGACTATGATTAGTTGGTTTTCCCTTATAGTTCCTCTTTCTTTTGCTAATTCTCTTCTCAATGTAAATTATAAATGGAAGTAATTGGGGATCTTCCTGTTTCCATTATAGAAATAATTATCCAATTGCCTTATATACGAATCTACAATTAGATGTTTAGAGACATAAAACTCAATAAATTTAAAGCCATCACATTTTTCTCTTATCTGTTTATAGGCATCAGAAACACTAGGAGATGCCGGAATGTCCTATTTCCCACTTGATACATTGCCATTCCACCTCCAAACCATGACATAGTTGCTATTATATCTACAAGGATTTATTAATTTAAATATTTCCCAGATACAGGTTTGTTTGCTTAATATATGATAAATATATTTCTGTGTGTTTTTGTTCATGTAGATTAATTTTTTGGTTGTTGCAAATGTTAACCTGTCAGAATTACTTCAGATTGATAGGATTGCTCAGGATTACTCTAAAAGACAAGTCACACGTTCAGAGATCGAACTACTTCATTCAAAAACTCACACAGGAAGTCATTACAAACTTAAAAACAAGGAGAACATCCCAGCATGCAAATATAAAAAAAACAAATGACATTCACACTCATGAGAAATATGCATTTAGATTGCTACCCTAATAGTGGGTATGAATGCCAGCATTTGTCTTAAAGTTCTTTAAATTTGATTAAACATGCGTAACTCAAAAAAGAATGAAAATACAAGGAAGAGGTAAAATTTTGAATTGTTGAAAGAGGGGAAGGCTGGGTGAATCTATCTTAGTATTAGCTATTAGCCTCAATATTATTTTTTGTAGTTTGAACAATTTGACGGCATGGTGGGAAGAACCCCAAAACAGTAAGCTATAGACAATTTGAGAGTTAAAAATACAGTAATAAATAGATAACAATACATCAGTTGAAACAGTGAAACGAATATTGCGGATGAGAAAGCAAGCAGGACTAAAGCCCGTATGACACGGTCCAATATATTGGCCAATAAATTGCCCAATAATTGGAACAAGAAAGCAGCCCAATATTGGGCGATCTGTTCAGCAAGATGAGAACAATATTGTCACCAATATTGGCAACATTAATGCTCAAATGTCCCGCACGAGTACGCCACCTTCCACGTCATTAAATAGTATGAATAAGCAACGCAAAACTCTTTCGTCCAGATTTTCGAATAATATTTCGAATTATCTTCAAAAACTAACGTGCCACTCTCCTAAGCCGTTACTGGATGTTTCATGTCTTTTACAACAAGGAAGAACGGATGTTTTCATGAAGCTTCTTGTTTTGGACACTAGGGCACGACATAACTCACTTCTGATTGGAGATTGGCCAGAGAAAATAGAACATGCTCTAATTGCCAGATTGGGTGAGAAATTGGTCGGGAAATTGGGGGATTGGAATTGGGTTGGAAATTGGCATGTGGCAAACGGGACACAATCCAATCTGCAATATATTGGACCGTGTCATACGGGCTTAAGCTTACTTAAAAGGAAATCTATATGCGAATCCCAGTAGAGGTGTGAGTTAAAAGAGCAGAGACATTAAGTCTGCTGACGAGAGTTAAGTGAAGGTGACTAATGGTGTGAAAGATGGTATTTATTCTACTGTTATCAAGTCACGAAAGCCTACTTTAGGTAACTTTCGTACAAAATTTATAAGAACTGATTATCCCCATGCACTCATATGAGATAATTCATGAAATCAACATTCAATAAAGGCCGTCAATTCAACAAGTCGTCAAAGGGATGGGTTGTTTATTTCCCAAATATTTTACGAAATTACCGTATGTTTTATCAAAATCTTCGAAATTTCGGATCTATATCAATATTTCACGACTAATATAAGAATATATCATCATTTTCCTTTCTTTTGAAACTTCTGAATTTCATAGGACCATTGTTTCTAAATCAATATTGTAAATTTTTAGCAAAGTTCTCGCAATTTCGAAATTATGTGAATGCTTCATGACTAGAATAAGATTTTATGATAATTTTCCTTTCTTTTGGCATTTGTCTCAATTTCGTAGGGCCATTGTTTCTAATTTAATTTCGTAAAAGAAACAACCACTGCAGGTAACGAAAACCTATTTTACGTACATTTCTTATGGAAAAGTATGGGATAACTCATGAAATCAATGTTCAACAATTGGCTTGGTCGTCATGGAGATTGGTTGTTTATTTTCGAAAAATTTTACGAAACTTCCGTGTATTTCATCAAAGTTTTCGCAATTTTGAAATTATATGAACGATTCACGACTAAAATCAGATTCTATGATTATTATCCTTACTTTAGACACTTGTCTCAATTTCGTAGGACCATTGTTTCTAATTTAATTTTGTAAAAGAAACAACTTCTGCAGGTAACGAAAACCTATTTTACGTACATTTCTTATGGAAACGTATTTTGTGCTCCTGAGTTCGAACCCGGGCTTTTATAGAGATGAAAATAGTATTCCTGGGGGTTTCAGCATCGTAGAAACACAATGCAGTTTGTTTCAGGTATCTAAGTCAAGCCGTTTCTGAGGTAAATAGGGGGACGGACAGACATTTGCTTTATATGTATATATGATCTTATTGCTCATTTCTTCAAGAATAGGGTAATGATCTTGAGTTCTAACGATAATAATTAACCACGCTATGAAACATTACATTGGCTCTCGACTGAACTGCGTGTAATCCAATAGTCAGGCGCCAGTTTACTAGGNATGATAGCCAGAAATTAATTTAACAAAGTGATACGTAGTGAGACGCGCTCAATTGTCGCAGTGCTGATTGTTAGTTGTCAGGCGCTCAGTTATCACGTGCTCAGATAACGCGCGCGATAATCAGTCGTCCGGACATGATCCAAAGCATTCCTGAAAGTTAAAGACGCTAATATATCGGTGTGCGTACAAAAATCTCGAATAATTAGTGGCATCATAACGGTCTGCTAAAAATTTCCTACGCCGAGCAGAAAAATCTGCAATGAGAGGCAATCTCAGAAAAAATCAGCGAAAATCAGATGTCAAATGTAAAACGCAGCGAACTGTTTCCCTTTCGTGATATATGATTGCGGCGCAAAAAAGAACGCAAGTGATGCATTAACTCTCGTTTCGATGGATGAATAAGTGACCGACTCGGAATAAGAAAGCAATTTTAGGGGTATGTCCATCCGGATGATATTCCACATTTCAATGTGGCGTTTTGTCTTCATTCGATCAATGACTTGGCCTCCATTCGTCTATCTAATGTAAATAGCACACATTTACTAAATGTCACTTTATGAACGCTCCATAAAGGAATATTTTTAATCCAAAAAGGGAATACTTTTCCTCCTTGTGTTTACACTCCTAGATTGTATTTTCTTGGCAAGATGAATTTTGCAGGTCCACCTACACCTTTAGTTTAAGGTTGTACGCATGTACACTCTTTGTGTACTGTATAAGATAGAAGTACATAAATAAGAATGTTTAAGTTTTATCGGTCTAATACTTAGGCGATGGGGATAAATTTTATCTCCTAGAATTTTGACTAATGCAAAGACGAGACAAGATATTTATCCCAAAGTGCTTCCTTCCGGAAAAGTTACAGAAAATGAAGGATACGTCACCGCCAACTTCCGTCTTCTAATCATGTAACTTATAGATGGAAATGCCATATGTCCCTGAGTCACGGATGGGAGCACTTGTGCCAAATGTTTTGAGCTTAAAAATGAGTTTGTATCGCAGTGATTTCGTCCTTCGCTTCCCGATTAATCCCAGAGGACTTCTGATTACATTTCTACTACTCTCAGCCACCGGCCATTTTTCAGGTAAGCTATTTACGTATGAAACGTTACTGACGAATTCTTGAAACGTGTGCACCATACGAAATTTAAAAAAACCGATATTACGATATTCCGTCTATGCCAATGCGGAAATCTCATAATGATACAGATCAGAGATGGTGAACGTTTGCCACACTGAAGGTTTTACGCCGGTCCTTTAATATTTCCATGCACTGTAAATAAATTTTGAACTCATAGACTTCAATGTAGAGATAAAATAGGTGTAATATCTTGAGCGTAGTATACAATGTGTCATAGAGTAATGCCATCATTCTAGTCGTTCTTCGTTGAATATATGAATGGTATCCTTAGGGCCGTTGTGTTGCATTTATTCTGCCTTGATCCCACTCCTTGCCTTGCCCCACGCCTCATTTGTTTTGGTGACTTCACAAACAGATAGTCATTATACAACTGCTATTGACTCAAGAGGTCCGACTGAAAAATGCATAACAGATGCATAACATAACCCTTTAATGGGTTCCTTTCGTGTCAAATAAAGATCTGAAGGTATTTTCGATCATGTTATTGAGTGTAACTTTTCCAGAATCTGTCAATTTTGTATAGTTTACGACCCACCATTCCTCTTCGGTCTATCTCATTTCTCCAATTGAACCTCTTTTCTTTTGCAAAATGTTCGGCACTTTCTACTTTGCTATGCTGTATCTGCAACATATATTTCTCAGTTTTTGCTTTATTTTGCATGTAAGAGAACGGAAGAATCTCAAAATTAAACGAAAACCGCAAGTGGACTTACGTTCGATTTCAATCAATAGAAATAGGAACATAAGTGTGTACATATTTTGTAGTTTCTCCCAACTCCCAACTATGAGGAAAATAGGGTTTTTTTTAAGCTAGACGATAGGTCAATTACGCCACCTCTCTCAAGTTTAAGATTATATGATAGGTTTTTAATGGGGAATGAGCTCCGAAAATTAACGTCTAGTGATTAAAGTAAAAGAACAACGAGAAAATCCGTTAAAAATGGCGAAGCGTCAGTTAGAGGTGATCCGATTGTTTGAGACTCGAATTCTTGTCCTCATCTGAAGAGCGAAGATCACAAAGAAATCAAGCTAACCACAGTGAACTGTATTCTTAATAAGCAAGCGGAATTCCTCGGCTTGACAAGAAATACATACGGCGACAAAATACTGGGAAACGAGATTTGGCTTAGTAAAAATAGCGAACAGTGAGATTTTTCCTCCTGATTATTCCGTGTATCGTAAGGATAGAGAAGGCAGATTAGGGAGTATTTACCGTTGTAAGAAATAGTTTAAACAGCCAATTAGAACACCTTCAAAGCCGTGAGAACTGTGAGATGATATGGTGTTCAGTGTCCGATAAGCATGTTTAGAAAACGTATTTCTGTTCTTTTTAACGTCCTCCCGATGGTGACGACGAATGCATAGAGGATCTCTACGAGTCACTTCTTAAAATGTATAAGAGTAAACCCGACGCTTCCGTTTTCGCAGGAGGTGATTTTAATCTTCCCGATATAAACTGGATAAACATACCCGTCACAAGCAGCTGTCGAGATGTATCTCGCAGAAATTAATCGATTTCTTCTGTCTTCGCTCAAGAACAGAGGTGTCCAACCCGCGGCCCGCGCCGCGTATCCGGAAAATAAACAAACGTTGCAAAATTAAAGGTAGGGAATCCATGGGCAAGTATTACTCATGCACTCGGCATGTAGCAGTATTTTTCGGGTGATTTGACCAAGTATGGAGTTGCATTTTCTTCAACGAAAAATTTTTTACTCCCTGGGAGGCATCTTTAGCACCGATGAGGACATGTCTCAAAAGGCTTTCATCCTCTCTTTCATTCTCCCTTCTCTCTGAGACTTACATGTTGTTTGCAAATCTTTGTATACATTCCCGACTATACATATCTCGATACATATTACAATACAAGATGCAAGAGGGGAAAGGGAAGACTACTTCTACAAATTAATATCTTTTGAAACTGAACCTCAGGCCGGCAGCAACTCGGTACAATCCGCCTTGCTAATTTATATAACACAGAGGTTAAATCATCTTGCGGATTAAATTACCTGCCCTGCTATACCAGGCATCACAGACTGTAAACTAGAAATCATTATCAGTTGCTTTGTAGCTTCAAGCTAGTGATCCTCTTCATAGGAAGTGCATCTTTTTAAAAGGGCCCAAACGTCGTATTCCGCCAGATACCTGCAGATTTTAATATTAAGGAAAAATATTAACCACACAATATTTCTATAAATCGCATCAAAAATTAACTGTCAAATTGTAGAAGAATTCTAAAGGTTTTTTTCCTTTGGTTAGGTCATACAAGGGTTGCCTAAATCAAGGGGCCCTTGCTTAACCGCGCTCCTTTTTGTGATGCGGCCCTACGGCACCAAAAGGTTGGACACCCCTGCTCTAGAAAAATCAAATACAGAAGCGACTCGAATTACTTCTCTTGGAAAAGGCAATATTCTAGATCTCCTCGTCACTATCCATCCTCATCTTGTGCACAGAATTACTGTATGAAGGTATAGGGTCACGCCTGCTAATATCGATTTTAGTATGAAGGTATATCTGATCATAAAAGAATAACTTCTTAAGATAAAAAAAACATAACAATTAGAATTCCTCTGCTGTACCCTATATTAGCAACCAATTCGTTATGAAGTTAACAAACGAATTAATAAACATCGTGAAATTATGAATATATTGGTAACATATTGAAACTTGTTCAGGTTCGTCCCTCGATTTCTCGTCGAAATATTTTGTTTGTACTTGAGAAAGGGCTAAGAATATCTTCAGGTAATTCATTCATTCACTATAGAAATTCAATTAAAAGGATTATCGAGCCGTGAAAAATTGAACGGTAAGAATTACTGTTAAGGCTGATAACCATAGGATATTAGGTACTGAAAATTTTGGGAAATGTATTTAATACCAGAAAAATTTCCCGAGCAGCGATCGGTACTTTCTGCCAGAGATCAATAATCAGCCCACGCATGTTTCAGATAGAAACTTCGAGAATAGGGAAAATTTGGTGAGATATTTTTTAAAAATGTTAATTAATAGTGAAGTCATGGTTTAAAGGGTTTAAGGCATCGAAGCTGTTTAAGGTATGAGAATCCACGATCTGAACACATTTTAAACAGTGAATTTCATTTTTTTCTTTATTCAGTTTGCAATTTACAAAATGCATCATGCTTTTGACAAGGAAGACGCTTCCATTTAAGGAGTCATGTAATAATAAACTTTACACCAAACTAAATTTAAGGAATAGCCCTTCAGTTAGAGCAACATAAAGAGTACTTAGAAGTGAATTTCATTGGTAATTTGTCTCATAACGAACGGACAAGCAAATTTCTCAAACTGTACGTATGTCTTCAACGGAATTTAAAGAGGAAGTTTGTCACAAATGGTGGAAGTTGCATACTATTTAGGCGCGGCTTGGAGGTTTGGAGGATGTTTTGGAGGTCTCAGCGCAGGAAATTGAAATCATGAATTGAGGAAAAGGTTCCTTACATAGGTATTTTTTAAAGTCGCAGAGTCAATTCGGCCGCTAAAGTAACCATAAATTTGCACATGAAACCATCAGATCACACTTGAGTCTACTTTCAATATGTAGTTAAATATTAGAATTCACTGATTTGGCCTCGACTTTGTGGTAGTTCTCCATTAAAAATAAATTATTAAAATTGTAAGAAGTAAGATTAATGGATTCGCTAAATTGGGTACGTGGAAGAAATCTTTTTATCTAATCCGTCTTTAAATTTCAACTAACCAAAAGACAGATTAAAAAATATTCTACCAATATCAAATTATCTGAGGAAACAGAAAAATAATGTCGGTGAGATGGTGCAATATCGCGCAATAAAAGCGGCAAAGAAAAGCGTAATAGATAGAGTATTCTCCATTTTATTTTCACTTGAACTAATACAACAGCTCGGAAAAGAAAGTGATCGACGTGCGTGCGTTTGATTCACAATATTTATATAGTATATATTATATTGACTATATTATATTAACTATAATGACATTGAATGCCCAAAAAGCAGGCTCCTCTCCACTGGTTTAGTGGATGAAAGTTCGGTTATTCAAAGAAGTTTTTATATTTTAGAGTTGAGCAAATGACGAGATAGAATCCCTTGCATGCTATTCTAGAATATGAATATTGCATGCCATTCTATAATATGAATATTAGAACGAAAGAACGAGGAGACGGAGATGCGCAAATTTGCATTACGAGAAGAAACGAAGCGGAGTTGGAATATTTCCTGTGATGACGAAACATATAACTGATATGTTCTGTCTAATGAAATCTAATTTGCATTTCCTAGCTTCCCTAGATTCCCATCTTACATTGTAATCATGGAAGGGCAGACATTACACGACGGGCCCCAAAAGGGAATCTTTCCTTCTATTCCGGGAATCCCGGCGCTCGCCGGGGGGTTTCCCTTGGTTCTTCCCAGAAGTTCCTTCCGGTGAATCGCGTAAAAAGTCTCCTTCTATCGGTAGGAAACAAGATACTGGTAGAAAATACTACCTACATTCTTTCCTCTGGATGGCTAAAGAGATCGCCTTGTATCTCTCATTGATTTACTCGAAAAAAGATCCTTCACTTTACGAAGCATGATGTTGATGAGGGTCACTAATAACTTTTACGCGTCCTACTTAATTTACTCGTGTACCACACTTAACTTCAAAATGTCCTTTGGAGTTCGAGTATCATCGTTAATACTTAGCTGAGAAACTGCAGTTTCTGTTTCAAGAAGCATATTAGAAGCGTAATAGCAAAAGAGGATGTGATTCAAAGATTAGCCATTCGAATTCCGAGGGGTAAACTGGCCATCTAGAGCAGCGATTCCTAAACTAGGGTCCGCGGCCCCTACGACCATATTTTTAATAATATTATAGTACTTATTTTTGACTCAAACAAAAATTTTCGGCAAGGAAAAGGGTTTTGGTAACTTGGCACGATAAGGCGGGCACCTTGGAAAATTACCAAAGAGAAATGGAAATCAAAGTCTGACGGAACCGGGACTCGAACCCAGGTCCGACAGACTTTTTTCATGTCCGTTTCTCCTTGGGAAAAATTTTCGGATTATTTGCATGACACAATAAAAAGTTGTTATCGAATTTGTAGAAGAACTTTTTCTCTGAAATAAAAATGCGATCATGGTCTAGTAAGTAGGATCTTGGTAGTTTTAACCTACTTAGCCTAGCGATTTAGTTGATACGAATTTATATTTCATAGAGTGATCACACGGCCAGGATCGCGCCGCAGGGGGTTGCCGCAGGAACCCCCGGGTGATACTTAGCGCAAAAGTTACTCTTGATTGAATTAATTCTTTTTAGGAAATAAAATCTCAAAGTGAACGTTCCTTTAAAGAGCGCGAAAACGTACTGTTTTTCGTTCTACCTGTGATAAAATACCGAACTGATATAAACAAAAATTTTACATTATATTTCTAAACGTTGAATGAAACGTGCTGAAATTTGGTGTGACTTGTTTTTCTCTTGAATTCCTCCTTTATTTTTCATTCAACTCTAATTTCAAACTCGAGCATCCAATGAAAATCCCACAGCAGGCAAACTGAGGATTGAGGTAATTTGCCTTTGTTTTCCTGTATATTTCCTTATACATGAAACATGCTTTAATGGAAATGCTGTAAGAATATTAACTGTACCGTAATATTTACTTAATTGACTTTCTTTGATAATTAAATAATATCTTCTTTGTTTCTTCTTTCCATTTCTATCAGATTGAGACCTGACATCTACTGCATGATGTTAAAGTCGGAGCATTTTATCAGTAACGGTCTAGGGGAGGAAAGCACTTGTACAATTTTTCGGTATTATGTAAATAGGTTCTTCTATATTCTGCTGATGATAAAAATATCTATAAATGAGCAGAGATTCAAGATAATCGCTTGTCGAATATTTACAACTAATAGATAAAGTGTTGCATTAATTTGTTTCGTATTTGACAGAAAAAAAGTCAGAAATGTAAACAACTCCAAAGGAATCATGTAAACAAAAGTTGAACACTTCTGCGGAGATGTTTACTTCTAGGCGATTAAGAGAAAAAAGCTCCTGGCTTTGGAATTTTTAAATTCCAAAGCCAAATGGGGTCCATCACTTGAAAAATATGTTGTATGATAATGGGAAATTGTATGCGAAAATAACGGTCACGGAGAAGATCTTTGCCACTTATTGGAATTATAATTTTATCATTAATTATATGCAAATGTGTTCATTGGTTACACTATCGATTGGTATTANGAGACAAAGGAATACGATTAAGTCGGTGGATCATAAAGTGGAAGGCCGTATGTCTGTGGGAGAAATGGTGAGAAGACACGTTAGGGATCACATGGTCACTGTAACTTTCCTTACGAAATACCTTAAAGTCTACAATATTATCTACCACTGAGATCGACAGATTCAAGAAATTTAGCGCACCGCTGTCTTGTAACTCACACTTGAATTCAATCCGGGGATGGATATCATATATGTATACAAAAAGCAAATGTCTGTCCGTCACCCTATTTATTTCAGAAACGACTTGACTTAGAGATCTGAAACAAACTGCATTGTGTTTCTACGATGTTGAAACCCCCAGGAAAACTATCGTCATCTCTGTAAAAGCCCGGGTTCAAACTCAGGAGCCCATAATACGTTTCCATAAGAGATGAACGTACATCACGTTTTCATGACCTGCAGAGGTTGTTTCTTTTAAAAAATTAAATTAGAAACAATGGTCCTACGAAATTGAGACAAGTGTCTAAAGTAAGGATAATAATCATACAATCTTATTTTAGTCGTGAATCATTCATATAATTTCAAAATTGAGAAAATTTCGATGAAATACACGGAAATTTCGTAGATTTTTTCGAAAATACACAACCAATCCCTTTGACGACCAAGCCAATTGTTGAACATTGATTTCATGAGTTATCCCATACTTTTCCATAAGAAATGTACGTAAAATAGGTTTTCGTTAATTAATTTAATTAATTAATTTTCGTTAATTAATTTCGTTAATTTCGTTTGTCTAGTTTCCTTGTTCGTCCAAATGGGAAGTGCGTCAACTCCTCCGTCATCATTGTATGCACCAAAACAGGAAATGAACATTCGTGTCTCGACTCATCTTTATTTATTATATTTTTTGCCAGTTAATTTCTTTTGAATGAATAGGTAATTTAAATAAATATATAATCAGATAATTATCCTGAAGGTTTAATAAATACGATATGAATTAAAATAAGAGGAAAATAATTGCCAAGATAAAAAAACATTAATGCTCCTCTTTCTTAAAATCATACACTTACGCTGAACTCCTGCTTGGATGAGAAGACCTGCTTAAGGAATTAAATCGCAATATGTCGATAAGGAAGAAGAGCTCCTCAGCCGGCGTGAAACCTTCGGCGAAAACTCTGTTGCACACATGTCCTGACTGTTTGTGTCTGCGAGATAGAAGAATACACATAAGAACGTTTAGCAGAATGAAAAAACTTCATATTTCCCACAGGACTTAATTTCGCGGCACAGGACTTAGTTTCGAAAGAGTACTTACATCTTCAGGTATGAAGATTATGAAAAACAGCCTGAAGATGCAATTACGCTTAAGAAACCGGTAGCGAATTAAATTCCCTGTGGAAAAGTACGAGGTTTTTCACTCTGCAAAGACTTTCCACGAAGTCACACCTTCGAATATCAATTCCATTAAGAATGCTTATGTATAATCGGTCTTATACCTAGGCAATGATGCAAAATTTATCTCTTAGGGCTTCGGCTAAAGCAAACCGGAGATAAGATATGTATTCAAACGTACTTTCTTCCGGAAAAGTCCTTTATAGCAATACGTTATGGAATTTTAGAACCTACCATAGAGTATAGGACTTATTTAAATACGAATTGCCAATTTCGGGGTTCTCGGAATAAGGAGGACTCCCTTTGCGACCCACCATGTAATGTCTGCCCTCCCACGATTAGAATGTTATAAAGGAGTCAAGGGAAGCTAGGAACAATTTATATTACAAAATCTGCAAGAAAGTTCGCGGGTCTGGAGAGGAAAATTTTATTTAATCGGCGGAACTGTTGAAGCAAGAGTGCTAACAACATTGAAAAGAAAAATCAATTAACTAAATGAAAATGTGGATATAGTAGCGAATCGTAAAACTTTCTTCAAAAGAAGTTCTTTCCCAGCCTATTGAGTACGAAAGTTTCCTTAGGTTATCAGCCGGGTTGTTTGGTCGACTGTTACAGACGCGTCGGCGACAATTTTTCCAAATCCTTGGAATTACCGTACAATAGTATCTTTCACACAATTATTTTTGAAAAGATTCCAATGTATTCATAAATCGATTCTGTATCTTCTCAGAAAATGTCCAGGATTATGTTGTTAGGCCTGTTTCGCATAAGGCCGGAAGGAATTACCTACATTGCTTAATGCAGTTGGTCTGTCTAATCAGAGTCTAATCTGTTATTCTTAATATATTCTCTTAATTTTTTCGCTGTATTTTCGAGTATTTTGGTGATGGCCGGGAAGTTTACCTCTGACCGGATGTCTCTAATTTGTTAAAGATCGTACAGGTTTCAGTAATAACCATCTCAGTTGCGTTATTCATTCTAATTTCGTTTGATGTAAATGCATGGGTTTAAGAGCCTTATAGCAGAGCTCGAATTCCCATCATTTCGTGCATTTCAAAAGTCTCCGGGACTACCTTATTATTCATCATTTCTCACACCAGCTGTTGAACTCTGGCAATGCTGATGTCTAAGTATCTAAGATTGATAGACGTTAAAATCAATTGAAATTGTTGTTGCAGACAAATACCAATAACAATCGAGAGGGCTTTTGCCTTTGAGAAGAGACTGTTATAATTCTATTAAATGACATTCTGAAATTATAAATTGATGTCATGACGGATAATCACTCCTTAGAATGTTAATCAAGAGCAAAACTGAATAAACCTCCACCTGGTATAGCAGGACAAAAGAGAAATTCATGCAAACGTCAAACATTTCGTGCTTTAATCTTTTAGATTTAGATTTTTAGGTATATATTTGTACCCAGCAAGACGCCAGTGGCGTTTGGCAGGGGGTGTATTAACACCTTACCTAATCTACTCTATTAGATTCCCTAATGCTATGCGGAAAGAACGACCAGAATTAACTATCTGTTTTAGCGATTATTTCCTTGTAACGCTTGGTCGTCGCCTCTCGAAGATCGCGCTCGTGTTTGCCAGAACGACGATATCTTTTACTTCGACTTAAAATTCTGGACCGATAAATTTTTTGAAAAGCTTTCTCGGTAATCAGATCTTCTCTCCTGCAGTGAGTTCCACCAGAGTGATTTTATCATGGCCCTAACGCTACTGTCGAACCTGATCTCTCCTCGGACAAAATGGGCTGCTCTACGTTTCATCTTCTCTAAATCTGAGACTAACCCTACTTCATGTGTATATAATCAATATGATCTAGCTTAACTTGGTGGAACGCCATAATGAAATAAATATGAAAATGCTTGGTAGTTTCCACAAGAAATTTTACTTCCCGACCGGTTTCGTCTCTCGCGAGTCATCTTCAAGGTACATGGCACCAGAATATTTTCCATTTATACAGAATTTTTACAACATTTCGAGGCGAAGCTAAGGAGAGGGGAAGGGTTAATAAAGGAAACGTCGCGACGTTTCCTTTATTCGACGACGCGTCGTTAGCAATTTCAGAGGCCGCCGACACGATCTCAATGACCTCCAGTTTTCTCCCTTTCGGCTGCTGGTGAAGAACTCTAGCGGCGAAGAAACCATTATGTCCGCGCTCCAGGAGGTGCTCCGCAAATGCAGAGTGAGAAATTCCTAATCTGTAGCACCGTTGATGTTCGACCAACCTCATTTTTATCTTTCTTCCGCATTGTCCAATATACCCCATTCCACATTCATCACAACAGATTTGGTAAATCCCAGATCAGTCTATGTCTTCTGCCTTATCTTTCACTGGATGCAATGACTTCTTTAGAGTACTGGGGGTATAGAAACCAGCTTTTAGGTGGGCAGGTAGAAGATTTTGGAGGCGGTAGGAATTATTTCCCAGAAAGGGAAGCTCTACCTATGGTTCGATTCTTCTATTGGTACGAGAGAAGGGAATATTTTTGAAGAAGCAATTCTTTTCAATTTCTTGGTCAACATATTGCCTGTAAAGTCGGGGGAAACCACATTATTACTAGCTATGGATTTGATTGTTTGAATTTCAAGTTTAAAATATTGGTGAGACAAAGGAATACGATTAAGTCGGTGGATCATAAAGTGGAAGGCCGTATGTCTGTGGGAGAAATGGTGAGAAGACACGTTAGGGATCACATGGTCACTGTAACTTTCCTTACGAAATACCTTAAAGTCTACAATATTATCTACCACTGAGATCGACAGATTCAAGAAATTTAGCGCACCGCTGTCTTGTAACTCACACTTGAATTCAATCCGGGGATGGATATCATATATGTATACAAAAAGCAAATGTCTGTCCGTCACCCTATTTATTTCAGAAACGACTTGACTTAGAGATCTGAAACAAACTGCATTGTGTTTCTACGATGTTGAAACCCCCAGGAAAACTATCGTCATCTCTGTAAAAGCCCGGGTTCAAACTCAGGAGCCCATAATACGTTTCTATAAGAGATGAACGTACATCACGTTTTCATGACCTGCAGAGGTTGTTTCTTTTAAAAAATTAAATTAGAAACAATGGTCCTACGAAATTGAGACAAGTGTCTAAAGTAAGGATAATAATCATACAATCTTATTTTAGTCGTGAATCATTCATATAATTTCAAAATTGCGAAAATTTCGATGAAATACACGGAAATTTCGTAGATTTTTTCGAAAATACACAACCAATCCCTTTGACGACCAAGCCAATTGTTGAACATTGATTTCATGAGTTATCCCATACTTTTCCATAAGAAATGTACGTAAAATAGGTTTTCGTTAATTAATTTAATTAATTAATTTTCGTTAATTAATTTCGTTTGTCTAGTTTCCTTGTTCGTCCAAATGGGAAGTGCGTCAACTCCTCCGTCATCATTGTATGCACCAAAACAGGAAATGAACATTCGTGTCTCGACTCATCTTTATGTACGTACTTTGTTTTTCTAATGAAAGGGGAATGTTGGAGAACTTCAGCCAAGATATGATAAGGCGTCACCAATTCAAAATCGAAGGATTTTCCTTCGAGGATTGACAATTTACGTAGTGAAACAAGACTATAGCATTTATAGGCAGAATATTATACGCATGAGGGAAAGAATCGATTTTGGATCACCACAAAGCTCCAATTTGTTGGGTTAAAGCGAAATTTTTCCTTTTAAGGGGATTTCTGGGTCTTGATATTAGTGTTTTGTAGCAAGAAAAATCATCCAACTACATTAATATCTTTTACTTGGAAATTAATTCTTTCCAGTCTTTCTAACTCAGAATTCTCCGAAATATGAATCTGCTTACCCTATTATAACGAATGCAAAGAGAAACAATCCGTTACGAAACAGACGCAAACAAAATGGTAACGAGCATATTGTTTTATTTGTCGAAGTAATTGTAACCGTGGACATTGAACATAGAGCATTTACGAGCAACCAAAGAGAGTATCTAATATTTAATCGATTAACAAAACATCTTTCCATATAATGAAACAATTTTTTGCGAGGACTTCTCACTCACCTTTTCGGGATGAGCTGGTTATGCTCTTTTGGTCAGGAAAACAAGTACTTAGATGCTCTGTTTTTCTAATGAGAGGGGCACTGTTCATGTAGAACTTCAGCGAAGATATGATAAGGAGTAACCGATTCAAAATCGAAGACATATCTTTACAGGAACAATAATTTACGTAGTGATATAAGGCTATAGCATTTGCATGCAGAATATCATACTAAAATGGAAAAGAATTTCATATTGGATAACCAAAAAGAAAGTGTGACTATTCGGGGTTTCTGTGGTACTGAGCCGACTCCGACGTTTTATCCTTTTTCCCAAATAAGCAAGTTTATCAAAACCAATATTTTAGATTCCGAATTCAGATCCTTCAAACATCGCCTCAGAACAAGATAATCGAGCCCTTTATTAAAATGTTTCCCTTACTTTATCTCAGCCTTTTGATGAAAGATATTTCTGCTATCTTCTGGTGCGGAAACTTCGCCACCACACTGTACGCTTTTTCCTTTTATTGCTAATGTTTTCTTTTCAGTTAACAGAAAATAATTTTCTTTGAATTTTTAGCTTAAAATGTAGCTATCCCCATTGTATAGATTTTGAGATGTGGGTGTGGCGTAGAATGGAGAAGGTGAGCTGGGTGGATAGAAAAACAAACATAGAGGTGCTAGAAATGGTTGGAGAGGAAAGAGTTTTAATTGAAGTAATTAAGCGCCGACAAAAGAAATGGGTGGGTCAGATATTGAGAGGAGAGGGATTGCTGAAGAATGTAATAGAGAGTAGAATGCAAGGGAAAAGACAGAGGGGAAGGCAAAGGCAAAAAATGGCACTATAAAAAAAAGTTTAAAGCTACTTAGGAAAATTAAGTCAAAATCAGCAGTAGATAAATAAAGGATTAAAGAAACTTTAAGCTAATTTCCTTAAAATGTAATTTTTCAAGATTGAAGGTACATACAAATCACGTCATCATTCAGTTCGTTGCCAAGTGATCTAACGTCCCAATCACAGTAAAACGGAAAAAGTAAAGTTTTACTGTTGATATTATCATAAACCCTTAAAAAAAAAACTCGGTTTCCAATTGGGGGTTTCTTCCCGCCATGCCCCCTTCACCAGCTTACACTTACTACATACTCTTCTACGAACCAAGAAGTATGTATGAACTTCTTGAGATGATGGCTCCGATTAGTGCAGCGCAATAACCTGAAGTTGTTGCCGATAGGAGGCCGGAATTGCGAAATGAAGAGTAATATAAAAAGCAGTATTTGACGATTTTTTGTATATAGATACGAACCGAGACTGTGGAGGTTCCCCATTCCTGAGAGATAACGGATATTCACAGTTCTCTGAAATAAGCTAAAAATAAGCTACTGCGTTCTTTCTTTCCACCGCAGTGATTCGCCAGAAACGGATAATTCTAATAGATTTTCTCTCCTTCCGGTTAAGTAGAGGAAAACAACAGAGGAAGTGATTTTTTTCATTATCACTGGCTGCGCACTTTGTAAGTGATTAAAAGCATCCTTGCTTGCGGTTATAGCCATGTCACTGGAAATCCCTATCTCATGCGCCAGGGCGAAATTAAGTCCTTCGCCTAAGACTTCATGGACTTAAAAACCCATATTATCATATGGTAGACTTTCACATCGGCCACATATTACGTTTGACCGAACTGTTTTATCAAACATAGCGCTCAAAATGAGCTCTATATTTAACGACTGTCGGCTTTAATTTACACTTATACTTTACAATGAACTTGCGGAAATGCCCGTTGATTCTCATCATGAACATTTTGATTAATAAATACCCTACTAATGATCCCTTGTGAAAATCTTGTAGAATCAATGTAATTAATAAGTGATGGAAGCAAAATGATACTTGATAGCAGAGCCGCGTCCAGTTTATCTGTCGCCCGGGTGCGAACATAATTTGCCGCCCCTAAGAATTAAATACCAAAACCATATATATCCTGATTCCCAGCTAAAAATTATTTTCTAAGACTTACAAACACCATCATTTTTGACTTCGCTCCGCAGCTTACAATGGTCACAGAATATCAACAACAATAACGTATGACAAAGTGAAGATATTAGCTATGAGTTAATAGTTCACATTAATTTTGATTAACATTATCTTAGAAGCGACAGTCAATAAAACACGAAAAGCTATTTGCAAATGAGGAAAGACTTCGATCAAATATCAGGAAAATATTAATTTCAAAACCTAAGAGGGATTTATTCTTAGTTCTAGAAAATCTTTTATCGATTCCGATTCTTCGTTTAATTCCACTGCACAAGGATTCCCTTCTCGACTTGAGTTATCCCTAATTCTTTCCTCTTAACGTTTTCCAATCTTTAATTTCACATCATGATCTTTCCTAGTCGTGTGTATCACACAGAAAACAGCAAATAACGTTGTAATAATAATAATGGTTAGCTACGTTTCTGTTGCCGCCCTTTAGATGCCGCCGCCCGGGTGCGATGTACCCGTAGGACAGCGCGGCTCTGTTTAGTAGCTTCATTATTTTAGATCGCATTAACGGTTCGCTTCCAAATTCAAATGATGAACATTCAAACGAAGGATTCAAACTTTTATTTGAAAATTAAGACACGGATACTGAACATATAAATATCTCTAAAAGAATAAATATGTAAGTTCACACGATAGTCCGTGAGAAATGCTCAACAAAAATATTCTTTGTATGCGAGATTTTTGCTAAAGATTTGCCAAGGTCCTCCAAATATTTTCCATTTTCCTTCACAAAAGAACCCATTTTTTTCGCATCCTTGATTGGGAAAAAAAACAGACAGCTCCATTGTCCATGGGCAAAATTAGATTGAGTAAGGAACGCTCCTATACGGTCGTAAATTTGACCTAGATATTATTTTATCATTAATGCATCGGCTAACATCGAAGACAAAGCCTCCTCTTAAAAAATACTATCAAATTCGAACCACTGGTTTTAGATAGGCCCTAATTTCCATGAATTCATAGAATAAAATGCATAAGCTCGGATTCAGCAATTACGTCGTCAAGGGAACGAGCTGTTTATTACCCTGAAATTTAATAAATTTATCGCTAATGTCATCGAAATTCTTGTGATTTAAAATCGAAATCAATGCTCCACGACCAAAATAAAAATCTTTATTAATTTCCCTTCTTTTGGTTCCGTTCAGATTTCGGACGAATATTCTTAAGAACAGGGATGCTCAAAGTGGTCAAGGTGCCGATCACGATGTACATGATGTCTAAATGGTAAAATAGGTGTTAGTATCGGAGGATAGAGTGCATTGGATTTGCGGACGATGTGGCATGTAAATGTGCACAAGTAAATTTTAGGGTTCTAATGAGGGTCGATTGTGACTCACAACTTGCGATGCATTGCCACTGGCTAGGACACAAAAATACTCTTGTACGCCATTGCGTAGGACACAAAAATGCATTTGCATACCTTCTTCGTAAATTTTAGACTTAAATTTCACAGCGTATATGAATAGCCAAGTGGTGGTCATTGATTGAAGAATGAGCTCCAAAAGGGCCAATGGGTGCACAAGTTCGAGAATCCTTAAGCGATACAGAATCAGAAATTACTGAATTCAGACTGATTCTGTATTTTTTTCTGTATTTATACAACTTGATCATTAGTGCATCTGTTAGCGTAAGGATAAAATATCAATCCCGAAATCCCGGGATTTGTATCTACTTAATCCCGGGATTTTGGGATTGCTGTTTTGGACGGGATCCAGGGATTGCAATCCCTGGACAATGCTTCCCCCC
>KZ309007.1:19717-52765 GCA_000376725.2 Ladona fulva
CCCCCCCGTCCTCCTGATTTGCTGTCGGTTTTCACCTGATGTTCCAATTTATTTCTCTGTATATCGACTTTTCGAGAACCCCTGCTCTAGCATAGTCTACGAGGCACTTTAGCCAAGTTCGTGTGGCTGAGCGACGGATTTTTTCCTAAAATATTTTCAAAGCTACTTTGCTCGAAAGTGTCAAAATTAATTTTAGTTCGTCTACCCAAGTAGAAAATTAAAATTTTTTGAAGAGAAGCCCCCAAGGAAACTTTGGCAAAATAAATCAAAAAGAATAAGAAAAGATTGGGTTACATAGGACATGTTGGAAAAAATGGAGGATAAGGAAGCGGAGGAATACCAAGACGGAAGATGGTAAGAGGATGGACAGGAAGTTGAATAATGAATTAAGAAGATAAACTGGGAGAGCTAGACGGGGGTGGTTGTGAAAAATATGTGAAGAAATTGAGAAATTAGGGAGAGAAGGGAAATTTGAGGAGATATAGAACAGTTATGGAAATAGTTTCTAATAGAAAGCAAGATAGAAAGATGATGGAAATAGAGAGAGAAAATGGTGTGGTGATTAAAAAATTGGAAGAAGTGCTAAAAAGGTGGAAAGATTATAACGAATGGCTGTACGAAGGTAATAAGAGGATGGAGAAGGTGGAGTTGGAAGACGAATCAGAGTAAAAGAATATGAAGGAAGAAGTTGAAGAAGCAATGAAAGAGATGAAGATCAGGAAGGCGTGTGGCATCGATGTAATACCAATAGAGATTTTGAAAAGTTTGGGAGACAGAGGAATGAAGGATATGACGCACCTCTCGAACATGATATACGAGATTGGAGAATGGCCAGAAGATTTTCTGACAGCAATTACAGTACCACTGGAAAAGAAAAAGGGAGCGGAAAATGCCAAGATTTTCGAACAATTAGTCTTAATTTTCACGCAGCTAAAATGTTTCTGAGAGTATTAAACAGAAGACTATGGTAAACTGGATGGATGGATTGGGGAAGAAAAATATGGCTATGCACTCTATCCTCCGATACTAACACCTATTTTACCATTCAGACTTTTCCTTATTATTTCTTCTAAATAAATATTTAATGGAAATGGCAACATAAAACACCCTTGTTGCCCTCCTCTCCATATCTTACTTTCCTCTGCCATCTCATTTCCATCTCGAGTTTATTTCTAACCTTCTGTTCCAAGTATAGGTTTTTAATTAACCATCTATCCCTCCTGTCCACACCTTTATTCTTAAGAATTTTCGATAGCTTATAGAGTGCTGGGGGTATAGAAACCAGCTTTTAGGTGGGCAGGTAGAAGATTTTGGAGGCGGTAGGAATTATTTCCCAGAAAGGGAAGCTTTACCTATGGTTCGATTCTTCTATTGGTACGAGAGAAGGGAAAATTTTTGACGAAGCAATTCAATTTCTTGGCCAGCATATTGCCTGTAAAGTCGGGGGAAACCACATTATTACTAGCTATGGATTTGATTGTTTGAATTTCAAGTTTAAAATATTGGCGAGACAAAGGAATACGATTAAGTCGGTGGATCATAAAGTGGAAGGCCGTATGTCTGTGGGAGAAATGGTGAGAAGACACGTTAGGGATCACATGGTCACTGTAACTTTCCTTACGAAATACCTTAAAGTCTACAATATTATCTACCACTGAGATCGACAGATTCAAGAAATTTAGCGCACCGCTGTCTTGTAACTCACACTTGAATTCAATCCGGGGATGGATATCATATATGTATACAAAAAGCAAATGTCTGTCCGTCACCCTATTTATTTCAGAAACGACTTGACTTAGAGATCTGAAACAAACTGCATTGTGTTTCTACGATGTTGAAACCCCCAGGAAAACTATCGTCATCTCTGTAAAAGCCCGGGTTCAAACTCAGGAGCCCATAATACGATAAGAGATGAACGTACATCACGTTTTCATGACCTGCAGAGGTTGTTTCTTTTAAAAAATTAAATTAGAAACAATGGTCCTACGAAATTGAGACAAGTGTCTAAAGTAAGGATAATAATCATACAATCTTATTTTAGTCGTGAATCATTCATATAATTTCAAAATTGCGAAAATTTCGATGAAATACACGGAAATTTCGTAGATTTTTTCGAAAATACACAACCAATCCCTTTGACGACCAAGCCAATTGTTGAACATTGATTTCATGAGTTATCCCATACTTTTCCATAAGAAATGTACGTAAAATAGGTTTTCGTTAATTAATTTAATTAATTAATTTTCGTTAATTAATTTCGTTTGTCTAGTTTCCTTGTTCGTCCAAATGGGAAGTGCGTCAACTCCTCCGTCATCATTGTATGCACCAAAACAGGAAATGAACATTCGTGTCTCGACTCATCTTTATGGAGTATATTTTATAAGTTATATCTTTCAATTATTTAGGATGCGTCATTCAGGAGGATATGCGGTGTTATCAGGAAATGAAAATGAGAATAGCAATGGCAGAGGAAGCCTGTAATGAACGGAGAAGAATATTACGTAGTTAAGTAGACCTGAAACTGAGGAAAAGGCTGGCCAAGTGTCTGGTTTTGAGCGTAGATCTTCATGGAGCGGAGACGTGGACGGTAAGGAGGAAGAGAAAAAACTGGTAGCGTTTGAGTTATGGATTTGGGGAAGAAGCGAGAAAATCAGTTGGGTGGAAGAGGAGGTGCTTAGAAGGGTGGGAGAAAAGATGACGCTGATAGAAACTATAAGAAGAAAGAAGAAATTGGATGGGACTTTGGTTGAGAAGGGAATGCCTGTTAGTGAATGCGCTGGAAGGAACGGCTGATGGAAGGAAAGGAAGAGGACGTAAGCGATACCAGATGGAGGATGAGACAAAAGATACCACAAGATGAAAAGGGTGACACAAGACAGAGAACCATGGAGGACTGAATTGTGAGGACCTGTTCTACGGTAGAACACAAATCATCACCCAAATAAATTAAACAAAATGCTCACTGTAAAGAAAGTGGTGTTTAAGAAATCAAATCTACGATTTTCAATGAACTGATACTTTTTATAAGTAGCGCAATGCTTACTTGAGTCGTAAGCTTTATATTTAAAATGATTTGGTACTCTGGAAAAAACTTGCGCGCACACCACGCTGAGAAACCTAGTTTTCGATCAGTTAATCTTGTGATGTTTAGTCACGAAAATCTCACTTTTATCTGTTGGCTCCATAGTTTCCTCGCTTTTAAGCTTCGCAAAGTTATCTTACAACGGCCAGATGTGGTCACTATAATTTTAGCAATGAAATAATATTTTAATAACTCAACGACAATTTTATTATTAGACCGCCGAGAGTGGGCTTCTAAAACTAGTCTACCGATATAAAAGAAATTAATGCGGCTAATGTGAATGCTCTACTGCTTTTTCCACGGGTATTTTATTCAACTTCCAAAAATTTTCTGACAGATATAATGTTGTAAATTCAATTATTCTTCTTTGGTAAAGGAAAACGTGCAAAAATTTCCCCATCAGTAGTACAGAATTCTTCCGAGGGGAAAGGAATTTCGCCAGTGAGATCTAATTAGCATCATTACTACAGAGGCGCTTTCCGGTTATGCAATAATTTAATTTTGTTGACTACAGATATAGAACAAATTACGCTCACTTTACGCTATCAGAACCTCTCTCTGCTCATCTGAAACCAAGAAACTTTTCCTGGTGGCTAGAGAAGCCCTTCTTCAATATTTCCATTAACCATTCCGTATTGTTATTCAAATTCCTTTTTCCTTTCTCTTAGTTATTAATTACGGAATAATATGAAAAGTGTTGTCTATAGATACATTGTTGTAGCTCGGTAAGGAAAGCAAGGGAAATCTCATGCCTCACTTTCCCGAGTCACCTCATTCCCTCCCAAAAGATTTTGATATCTAATTGTAAATTGAGAACCCAAGCAGCCTCCGGGCGGCACACTTTACAGACTGAGAAAGTATTTAAGTAGTACTTGAACAACTTTCATTTGGTATGTACATATGCGACCCAACTGGGAATCAAACCCGGAACCACTTCCAACAAAGGGGAACGCGCAGCCCGTTTGGCTATCGATTGCAGCATCTAAACGATGTGCTTTAAAAATCATTGGCTTTGTAATTTCATTCTCTTCAATAATGAAAAATATAATTTAACATCACATAGTTCTTGAAATTCTGTCGAAAATGCAGGAGTTCTTAAATATCAGTATGAATATAGCAAAGAAATCTTTTGCTTTGGTCTTTATTAACTATATCCTTCTTCAAACCTCCATGGATCTTTTTCCTTCTCGCATTTAAAAAACTGCGTAACTGAACAAAGAATGACTGCAGCGTGCAACAAGATGCTCATTCAACGATATACTTAAAACAAAACAGAAATGTGAATATTTAAATATTTGGAGTTGCACACGCTGCTGGCGACTAGCTAGATATATTCCTAAATATATAATACTATTTCGATATTTTAAATATTTTGGGTGGAAGTTATCCTGCCCCTGGATTGCAGGCAATTTTGTTTATTCCATGGCTCTGAAACCCCCCCCCATAGACATTTTGTGTATGACCCTGTAAACTACTGTTAATAACGGTAGTTTCTTCTGTATGAGTTGTGATTCTCATGATTAATTTTGAAGACACGAATAATAATTCAGGAGAGCTTTCTTTTTCCCTTACCTCTTTCTTAAAGTGAATGTTGTTCACCTCCCTACTGCTTCTAGAGTAGAAGACAGGACATGATTTTGGTTATATGCGACAAAATTTCCCTACTATTCTTGTTACCGTGCCTAGTGTAAAGGGTGGTAAGGAGTTTCAACAATTTGATTCTTCTTAGTGTTGGGTTGAAGAAAAATACTCACAGTACAACTAGGCCTCTTACTTTTAAATCAACTCTTTCCAGGACATCTTTCTAACTCAGAATTCTCCAAAATCAGAATACATTTCTCATTAATTAATGCAAAGATAATCAATTTGCTACAACACTCTAAGAAATATCTATCCATTTTGATCCATACAGATGAATTCGAATGTCAGTACATATTGTACATTAACACTACTGTAATTATAAAGAATAAATTTAAACAAAAAGCATGAATGTAATTCATGGATTGTTTCAAAAGAATGAGTATTGTATCCATTCAGAGGTTTATAGACAAAAATGGCTTATAGATCAGAGACAATGATAGAATTATATTCCCCTGAGCTTAATGAATTCTTATAAGTATTATAAGATGGTAAGATACTAACTTGGTCCTGGACAAGGCGATTTCTTTTGAATAAAGTTTTCATTGAATAAATATACTGCTTTGCCGAGCACATTATAATAATTGGTAATCATGATGGTAGTCAATGAAATGAAAGCAATCAACATTATGAGGAACCAAGTAGAATATCTAATTAATAGATACTTACATTTGTCTAGCTAACTTCAATAAACATCATTTTAATTATATAGAGTGAGTGAAGCATTTAAAATATTTGATTTGCAAGATCTTTAAAATATTTATTAACTTTCATCAGATATATTTTGTTGATAATATTAAAAACATTGCTCAAAGCTTTCTTTACTCTCTGGAAAACAAAAATTAATTTCATCTATAAATTTCCTGGTAATATAGGAAGTTTAATTTTAGAATATTTATGAACAAATTATATGTTATAGTAAGAGTGCAATCCATATATGTATTTTCATGATAAGATTAATGATATAGGAAGCAAAAGAATTTGCTTTTAGAAGTATTTTGTAGTTATGATAATAAAATCCTTACAATTCCCTAATTTGACACTATCAGATCACCTATTTAAACCAAGAATCTATGTTTAACTCCTTCTTTTTCTCACTTTTTAATAATTTGTTGTCAATCTTTCTGTAGATGCCAATCGCAGATGGCCAAGACTGGAGCTTGTTCAGGATGGGAATGTGACAGTTCACTTTTACAATCTTGACTTTCTCACAACTGATGAAATGCTAATGAAAGATGCTGTCCATTGTGCAGTGAGTGGTGGTCATCAGGAACTTATCAAAAAAATACCAATAGAGAATTGGGAGATAGTGACTAAAGTTATTCTGCAACAAAATCCCAATGTAGAAGTTTGGCGTATGCCAAAAATCACTGGAGGCTATTCATCACAGATTGTGCAGACCAGAACAACATACAATGTCATCTATGATGTAGAAGGCAACCTGACATGCCATGACACACTTGGAAAAAATTTGGTGTCAAATACAATACTCTTACAGCCAAAAGACTCTGCCTCAGTTTTGGTTAAACTGCAAAGCAATAAACCACTTCCAAGGATTGAATCGATTCTAAAAGACTATGTTCAGTGTTCTTCGTCAACTCTCAAACCCCGACTCATGAACTATAAAAATGGTACAAATTCAGAACTATCATTACGGATGATCTATTCAAAAAGCTCAGCAGTTCCTGATGAAAAGGTGGTAACAGATGTGAGTGAGTGGTCTAAATTTATAGCAAGTAGGTGGAATTTTACCGTTGAATCTGTGAGGGGCACTCGTTTCTGCCATTTGGTTAAAGAAGGCAATTTCACCTGGTCTATGACAGCAGCTGGTGTTACCACTACCCCAAAGAATTACTGCCTGGATGTTGATGGAATGCCAGTACCTAAAAGAAAGTGTATTGGTGATTACTTTCAAGGAGTTTATTGGGATTCTCCTCCAAGACAGCCTCCAGTTTGTCTGGATCCTTTTGAACGTTCTACATTACTCAAAAACCTTACCAATTCATTAGACAGAAAAAATGTACTTGAAGAATTATCTAATGAGATTTCTGAAGGAGGAAATTTGTCTTCTGTAGAGGTAAGATTTGGCTATGAATTAATTCAGTGTTTTATAAAGAGTGATTAAAGCAGATTCTCATCGATTTTAAATGATGAACATAAACTTTTTAATATTTGAATTTGAAAAGTGCATGACAATATTGATGATTTAGGTAATAAGAGCTAATGAGAAATATGTGCATTTAATTTTAACATGTTTCATTTTCCACTATATTGTGCTTGCTTCCTTTCAATTCACAGATTTACTTTGTATCCAAAGCTCTGGAAAAAGCAGCAGAAGAAGTTAGCAATGGAATGGGAGAGATATCAAGCATCAAGACAGAGACAATTGGAAGAATTGTAAATTCAATTTTACACTCTGGAAGTGAGGCAGTTAAATCAGCTGATGAGTCATATGGGTCATCCAAGTTGATACTGGAAGCAGTTGAAAAACTTTTGCAAGCCTCAGCATCTCCAATGCCCACTCCCATTTCTCTCTCGCATTTTTCAGCTTTTGCTTCAGTTGCAGGAACAGGGATAAGGGGATTTAATTACAGTGTCATAAATGGAATTGGTAAAATGGAGACCTTGGCTGACCCTCAGCATGGTCCTACCATAGTAACCTGTACATATAATAATGGTACAAATGTCAGTACAATTGCTACATACTATAACAATGGCTGCCTTTTTAGCGCTGCTAATTCTGATGGTAGAAGTTCTCTTGGACCAGTTTTTGGAATGAAAATGTTTGGAGGAGGTGGAGAAACCTCAGAAGAACAACAACCAGTACACCTGACAATTGTCTTTACAATTGGTAATTATTGTCTTAATTTATTATGCAATAAATGAAAAGATCACAGTCATTTAACTTTTCTGATGATTAATATGGTTGTTTCAATGAGCAATCATTTTAAATAATAAATTCACATGCTTAGAAATTTTTCAAACTAAAGCTTAAAGGTTTGATCATTTATCTTAGATAGAGTTGTATTTTATATAAATGTTTCTTCTAAGAATGCAATCATCTAAAGATGCTCAATATGTATAATTAGATTTCAATAGTTTGGCCTAGACTTTGTGGTAGCTTTCCATCTTGAAGACAAATAGAAATAATACTTCAACCTTTACCACAGAATATTTTTACTGAACAACCATCAACCCCCAGGTGAGGACCTGAGGATGACCCAAAGTGACATTATAGAAGAATGACAATGGAAAAATGAGGCAATAAAAATAAAAATCATATCACAATGTATCAAAAAAGAATTAATTTACAGTAATATATGAACATCAAAAAATCTTCTATATTCTTATTATATATTATGAATTNTTTAATATTCTTCATTCAAAATTTCCACCATTTTTTTTAATATTACATAAAGAAATGTATTAAAACTTTCAGTATTCTGAAAAAGTCATATGACATAAGTTGGGCCTGCTGTAAATTTCCAAGGTTCATCCATCCTCACTCATATTGCATAAATGTGATTCCTTAGAGTAAAACTCCATGATACCAAATCATTACTTTATACTCAGATATTGTGGTAAATATAAGCCAACCTAGGTACATTATTGGTTAAGGGCAAAATAATTACTATTTGGAAGATTTTTTTCAGAAGACATCTTGGATGTATCATTCAGACATCAGGGCTATTACTAAGAGTTTCCTTAACTAATGAATATTACACAAACATTGAACAAAATACTGTGCAAATCATGCCCCAAGTTCTCGCAATGACAGAACAATAAGGAAGAAACTTATTATAAAGTTAATGAGAAGCAAAAAATGTTGACATAGCTGGGTCCCAAACACAGTAGAAGGAACTACAGTCTTAACTCACTGTATTTGTAGGATGTCCTCTAAGTAAAGCGAAAGGTAATCCACTTAGTGGCACCAATCGTTACCTAAATTTATTATAGAGTAATATTATTTCCATCACTTTATAACCTACTCCTAATCCTTATGAAATTAAAGAAGTAAAAGGTAACATTAGATTAGAAATAGAGAGAAAAAAAGAATTAGAAGGGCTCCCGAATAGCCAAGTGGGCAATGCGTTAGACTTCAATGAAGGCGGTCCCGGGTTCAATTCCTGGTAGGGGCCTACATGCGAAATCACCTCAGCTGTCGAAGCACTTTTAATAATACTACTACAATTAAAAATCCAAGACAAAATTAACATTATGCCATTGGCTAATGATAAATAAAGATAAAAACCGGGAGATTTATTTTGTTGGTTAACAGTACAGTACTATGGTAGAAAAAAAATACTTCCTGTAAATGTAAAAGTTTAATTGACTTCTCAAGAACCATTCTCACATAATTAATACTTTTGCTCCATCGATTCAGGTGATAATCCTTTTTTAAATAGAATTTTCCATTTCCAGAAATAAGAGGAAAAAGAGCTAATATCAGTAAAATTTAAATTCTGCAGAGAAGAAGAATGAAACTCTTCGATGTGCATCATGGAATCCAAGTATAGAAGGTGGATGGTCTACCGCTGGCTGTTACGTTTTAAACATAGAGGATACAGCTCTGCGATGTAGCTGTACGCTCCTGAAATCTGTGGAAACATTTTTCACATTTATAGATTCTGGAGAGTGTAAGTCACTTTTTACCTCCTTCCATGGAATATCAACACAATTTATCATATAAGTCATAGAATTGACCAATACATGAAACTGAATTCTTTAGATTTCATGATTAATTCTTTAAAAAAAATATTTAATTCCTCCCTACATTCATGTATTGTGTGTACTTTAGAATAATCACTTCAAAATTATGAATGAATAATGTTTCATTACATCAATACTATGACTCTAATAAAGACTGTTTAAGTCCCCCGTGATAGTTTGGAGGGTTATGATACTGTTTATCATCAAATTAGTCAAACAAATGGGGGCAAAATTGGAACACATTGGATGTTTAAAAATACTTCTTAAGCCTGTTGGCAAATGGAACATGCATTTGGAGAAAAACTGCAAGTTCTGGATTCCAGAAATTAACCATCGTCAATAACATTCTAAGGAAACACAAACAGAAACTCAATCTGAAACAACACACAACTCTAGTCTCAGCTAAGACCAAAAGGTATAACTTCATAAAATTACCTTAATCACCATGGACAAGCAACCAATTAAACAGAAGCAGGCTAATGAATAACAACTTGGACCCATTACCAAATTTCCCTCTGCACTTACTCATTAACAGCCCACTAACAAGGAAGAAACCCCTACCCTCACACTCCCAGTCATCATGGTAGGAAAACCCCACACACATACCCTCCCTCACCTTCACCAGCAGTAAAACCCCAACCATTCAACTCACCCTTTCATTTTCTTTGTGGACACCCTCGAAGATGGAAGCTTTGTTTCCAAAATGTGTGCATGGGAATTCCAAGATATCAGTTATTCAGAACTTTTGCTCTCCAAAGGCAAGTTATATCTGCAGACATACACCTTATGGAATATTTCTCAATTTGAATTAGTACTCCATACATTTCTGAGTGCCTTGTTACAAGGCAATTTGCACTTACAATAAACATTCTTTGTTTGTACACAGAATTATAACCATAACAAGGTTAAGAAAACAACATTTTAATTTGGTTAACATGAGAACTTGTAGAGGGTTACAGAGAGTCATAGAGTTTGCATTGTGGAAGCAATGAACACTAATATGATAGATTTTCTAACTACTTACTATGAGCCCAACTCTAGCACTGAATCAATATGTTAGTATATATATTTATGTACTTAGAAATATAATATAATACTTTATCCAACTCTATTTACATCACTAAAGTAAGTCAAACATTGACTGCATTTTTCATATCTAACAAGTTTCCTTCTCTCCGATCTTAACTCTTAAGTTCTTTTATCATATCTAAATTTATATGAAGAAAGTGACATCAAGAGGCGATAGAAATATATGTTACTTTTCAACTTATAATTCTGATCTGACATTTATTTCTATTTTAATTTCAGTGTGGAAAAGAACTGATGAAAGGCTGGCCATTTTACCATTGAGAAATAATGTTGGTGCTTTGCTACACTTATACATTCGTAAAAGAAGGAAAATATATGGGATGGAGAAAAAAATTAATTGCACTGCAAAAAGATATGAAGAGGAAGAATCCATACATTTTACAAAAATTAGTGAATTCTCTATTTCTTTTGTACATAAAGTAATCATTTTCAGTTTGTCTTTCAGTAGTGATGGAGAAGTTCAGTGTCGATTTGGTGATACTTTAAACTCCAATAAATGTCTGCTACTTGTTCATAACAGAGCTATTGTGAAGCTCAGAGCTCAGAATCCTATGAACATAGTAGAAAAGTTGCAAAAATATACAATCAAGCATGATTTGAAGTTCAACATAACCAAGATGCCTAGAGAAAAAGATCCTCACATTGAAATTTTCCTTGTATCTCATTATGCCAAGAAAGAGCACTTGAAATTCATAGAGGAGGTGGAACAAGCATTTAATGATATGTCAGCTCTTTACAATTTCACTTTGGTTGATGTCACAAGCAATCGCCTGTGTCTAATGCATGAAGAGGGAGGTTTTCTATGGCCCAATACAAAGTTGAAGCATCATGCTACTCCAATAAACCCCTGTTTGGATGAGAATGGAGTACCAACTCCAACACGTGTTTGCGAGGGAGATCATTTAAAGGGCATGTATTGGGGACAAGTTCCTGAGAGGCCTAAACTATGCAACAGGCCCTCAAATAAAACCCAGAAACTGCATGACATCATAAAAAATGAAGAAAAAGACATCATTCAAGATCTCTCAGAAATGTTTGTAAAGGAGGAAACTGATATTACAACGGTATATATTTCTATTAACATTATAATAGATGCTCTCTGTATTCTTTGGGGCTTCACTGCATTGATTTTTCAGGCAATAAAGACAGGTTCTTATGGTTATATGACCTAAAGATACAAGTATCATATCATAGCAGTAAAACCCTAAAATATGCAGGGAGCAAATAATAAATGCTGCAGAAACATTGTTCATCAGTAATATTTCTTGACACCTATCCTTGCATACATCTTTTACTTCAATGATTTCCACACATCTAGCATCCAATCCCTTTCACTTTTTAAACTTAATTTTTTTCACCCAGAATCACACCATAGACATTCAACAAGCTTTTTTGCAGTATTTCTCTTCCTTAAGGACCTCCTTGTCTATCATAATACAAAACATTTAACATTTTGCTTTTGTCAAATCTTTACAAATTTTCAACTCATATCATGCTAGTCATGCAGCCTTCCTTTTTCTCTGCATTCATTCTTGACCATAGTTTCCTCTATTTTTTCCATCATTGGATGGCAAAAAATTGCTGCCAGGCATTAGTTAAGTGAGCTGCTCCACTATATCCACTGATTTTTTAATTTGAATGATTAAATGGATCATACAATCCTACTACATAATTGATGATGCAAAATCACCATCAATTATTATCAATAACACTTGACAAAGCTAAAAGAATTTCAAAATTTCAATTAGTACAAGGCACTTAAAAATTGCTTGGATGGCATTTTAAAAAATTTTGTGTGGCTGCCCAGGCATGTAGCTTGGAGAGAATTCTGTTCATGACCCAGATTATACTCATGTATTTACGTATTTAAATATTTCAGATACAATTCTCACTATAATTTTGGAGGATTAAGAATTGATTAATACAATTTATACAGGCCATATCTTACCAGTAATTAAGAATTCAATACATGAGCAGCCATCTCAATTTGAATATTTAAATAATCTGAGTTTCCACCATGTCTTGTGTGAAAATCAAGATGTATATAAGACTAAAAATATTAAACTTGTTACAGCTCTGTAGAGTAGAAACTCATCACTAACATTGTATCCTTACTTCCACTAGTTCAAAGCGGTAACTGATATCCTCCAGAGAGCAGCTGAAGAGACCACTCAGTCAAATTCAAAACCAAAAACCAACATCACATCCTTGGTTACCTTAGTCAACAAAATGGTTATGGCTGAATTGGAATCCCCAAAAGAATATGATGAACTGCAAGGTTCATCTGAAATATTTCTGGATGCAGTTGACAAGCTGCTGGAAAAAACCTCATCTGATAATCCAGAACCCGTAAGCCTTCCTCATTTTGCTGCTGTTGCTGCATCCCCTAAAAGCAAATTAAGGGGATTTGTAGCTTTGGCTGAAGAGAGTCCTGGTGTAGCTACTATAGAAAATGTATCTTGGAGTGATTCCATGCCTGAAGTGCTTCAGAAATCACTTTCTGCTGGAGCTGTTCTTCTAGAAGCACCTAAAGATGTAGGAGTGACTTTCTCAGTATTTAAGAATAGCAGCATCTTCAAAGGAGATAAAGACTCAGATCTTGTTCTAGACACCCCTGTTTTGGGTTTCAACATGTTTCAGGATGACAAAAAAGAACTATCTAAGGCCCAGAATACAACCATTCTTATATTTTTTCTACAAAGTAAGTTTTCCTAGTATTTCAACACATATTTGCTTCATTATTATGCCATAAATAACCAAAACATAATCAGACTATAAAAAATTAACTTAGAGCAGCAAATTGTATGATAATGAAACAATCGAATTCATCCAACAATATTCTATGCCATAATATGATCCTCCTATCAAAATCTTGAACCAATAAGCAGATTAACTAATTTTTCTCATTGATGAACACTACTTTCAATAAAGGAAACCAATAATAATGCATTAAAGAAAATTTAGAGTTACAGACATTTTCACAAAATATTTCTGCTGAATGAGGAAACCTTCATGATAATTTTTACTGCAATTAAAGTCTTGTGTTTCTAAGTATAGATGGAAACCATCCCCTCTACAAATATTTCAATCACTTCCTAATAAAACATGAACTGATAGCGATAGTAATTAATAAATAATTNACAATATATATATTTATTGATCTAATGATAAGAAAGGCATAGCTTAGAAATTTAAATACAAATAATCATTCATTGAATTACTACAGGTAATGCAACATCTTCAAAGAATCGCGGCTGTTATTATTGGGATCCTAAAGCTAAGAAGTGGTCCAAAGAAGGACTTGTGAAAATTTCGTCCTGTAACTATGAAGGTGAGATACCACAAGGTGTTGATGTTTGCATGAGCACACATCTCACCCATTTCGCTATGTTACTGAGCACCAACGAGAGTGTTGCAGATGATGACTTGCTACACCTCCTTACTCTGGTAGGGTGCAGTATTTCCCTATTTTGCCTAATAGGGATTTTTGTCATGGCACTCATATCTAGCAAGTGGAGGCATGGAGCCAGCAAAAAAGTACAAATTAATTTATCTGCTTCATTAACCATGATGATGGCCTGCTACTTGGCCATTGCAGCCATGGGAGAGTGCCCAAAAAGTTTAGCTTGGTGCATAGCCCTTGGTGCTCTTATGCATTATTCAGTGATAGCAGCATTCACCTGGATGGTGATTGTAGCTGTGCTACAGCTCTTAAGACTCACTCCAAATACATCAATTGACTCTAGGAGACTTACTGGTTCTCATCTTGTTCTGAAGACGTGTATCTTTGGCTGGGGCTTACCTTTGCTTCCAGTTGCAGGAACATTAGGAACTGGGCTTGACAATTATGAGCGTCGTTTGAATTCAGCCTTGTGTTACCCATCTGGAAGGCTCTTTTATATAGTTGTGTTTTTTCCTATTGCATTAGCTGTTACTATAAACATGATAGTCTTCATTTGGTTGATGAATATTTTGTTTTGTAGCAAGATGAAAGTCATGCGAGTGCATCAGAAGAGCCAAGCAGTAAGAAGAGTTTTCTCAGCTATGTTCTTGTTTTGTTTGCTTGGAATTGCATGGGTATCCGGAATATTTGTTGAAATAACACTTCCATCTGAAAAAGTCTCAAATGCACTCACCTATCTATTCTGTATCACTGCAACTCTTCAAGGAGCGTCTTTATTCATCTTTTTCGTTGCATGTGACCGAGAAGTTGGCAATAAGATGAAAGGAGCAATGTCTTCCTTGACCTCTGGTAAAAGTAAATTCAGATTTCAGAATTTGCACAGCAGTAAATTAGATTCAAGCAGCTCAGAGAAGACAAATACGACCATGGAGCTCAGCCTATCCACTCTTCAAAAGAAAAAGAAACGAAGTTTTAGCTCCATATCAAGATGAATAATTTTGAAAGAGACAAGCTCTTTGTAAGCTACTATTCTGGAACTGGAGAAAAAGAATTTCAATAGACCAATAGAATTAAAGATATTTATTTTAATAAAAGGGAATATCTGTACAAATATAAAATGTGTTGTGTACATGTGTTATGTACCTAACTTAGGCTGGACTCTTGTTGCTGATAAAAAGTGTAAGCCCTGTTGACATAATTGAGGTAAATTATGAAAGTTTTCTTTAGAATATGTACCTTATTGATCAACTTTAACCTATGAATGCTGAAATCATTTTCCAACCCTATCCAAATGCAAATATAGTTCTTAAATAACATTTTCATAAAATATGTAGATTTAGAGGAGACAGGTTTAGACTGTTGAAACAGGCTCTTGTTTGAAAGCATGCTTTTTAGGAGCGGAGTATTGAATTGCCTAGATTCAAATTTTTTTGATGTTTGAAATAAAAATCATTCATATTCCTCAGAAATATAAGATCCTGCAATTTGAAAATGTTGATGATACTCCTAATTTCAGGTTGAATTTCATGAGGTTTGATGATACAATTAGTCCTTTCATTTTATTCAGTATAGCATGTTTGAAAGTAAAAAATTTCAGAACACTTTAAAAGGTAAGCAGATTTTGGCATTCTAGAGTAGAAAATCATGTTTCAGTAATCAAGAGGCGTTATCCATAAAACAGTTCCTAAAACCAAAGCAGCTCAAATTTTCTGTCTGTGCTTACCTATTTTTTTAAAGAAAATATAATTGTGTATCTTCTCTGGTTTACTTAACATTTCAAATTCATTAGACCAAAGGCAGCTTGGACCCTCAGTCCCTCCATTTTAAACCTATAATAAGCTTTAGAGAGGAAAAGCTTAGAAGGCAAGAAGAGTAGGAATGAAGTCCCTTAGTGAGCCACAATGTTATAAGTTGAATAAGTCTGGGCAACAAGCTATAGTCATACTTTCACTCTAGGTCAAAGACATTGCCAAATTTCAGGGTTCAGTTCCAGTACCTCTTAGGCAGCCAACATTTGAAAGATCAAAACTGGTTTATTTTGCTCATAACATTAAGATTATTATCCATCTTAAATGAATTATTTGTATGAATAAGTTACTTTAGATAAAATTACACTTTTAAATAAACATTGTGATATTGAGAAAATTAACACTTTACAATCTCAGTTAAGAAAAAATATTTTCTTTATGAATTCAGCCTTACACAATATTAGTGAATGTTATTATTTTTGAAGGATACTGTCTCAGGGATGGCTTAGTGGAATTACTTAATATAACAAATTTTACCCAAGTTAGAATCTGAACAGAAATCAGAGCACAGTCAATAAGGATTTTTTGATAAAATTCAAGAATTAATATTTTTATTTAGGTTCTGTTTTCACTCAGGCAAAAAATTGATCACCATTGGACTTGGTTTGATACTCAGGAATAAATCAATGTAAGTATTGCACAATGACCCTGAATAAAAAACTTGCCAATTACACTATACTAAGAAAATAAATTAAGAAAAGCAGCATATCACATGTGGCAATGTAGAGTCTAGAGCAGTTGAGAGAGACTGAATCCTCACATAAATCTAGGGAGATAATGAGCGTTTCCAAGACTAGAGATGTTGCTTTGATCTATTCATCTTTAATTAGTCTCTCTTCCCACACCCTGAAAGACAACATTTTTCTTGCTCCTCCTCTTCAGCCACAAGGATAATTTTAACAGCTTCTAAAATGAATAGTATCAAGCAATACTTGGTGGAAATTCATGATTTATATATTTTAATATATTCAATGACAAAACTTGTACAAAGCCACAAAATTAATTTTGTCACGAAATTCCACCAAGTATTGCTTGATACAATTAATTTTAGAATGTTAAAATTTTCTTTGTGGCTGAAGAGGAGGAGCAAGAAAAATGTTGTCTTTCAGGGTCATTAAATATAATAAAATATATTAATAGATGCTGCTAACTTAAAATCCTTAAGTGCCTTGGTTTGTGTTGAGACTGATAGGGGAGATAACACTTTATTGCAGGGCTAGAATTGACTCCAACAGCGGGATAGATATTGGCTGTAAAATATCATAATGTCAAATACAGAAATGACAGATAATGAAAGGGGTATTACCATTATTACCATGGATTGGAGTAACAATTTCATCCATTTAATTTTATTTATGCAAATCTGCTTTGTAATTACAGTACCGATAGCTATTGCTGACATGAATGGCATTAGTTTATTATTTCCGATCTAAAATTACTTTAATTTATAAACATATGTTAATATTTCATTCTGAAGATCTTTTGCACGTTTCACTCCTTTAATTTTCATACTTATCACAAGTTATTTATTTTGAATAAATAGATAATTTTAGTTAAGATACAAATGGATTACAATGGATACAGATAATCTTGAAGATTAAATAAATAAGAGAAGAATTTAAGAAAGAGTAAGGTACTTGACACAGAAAAGAGAACGTAAATATTTCTCTTTTTTAAACAAATTTATGTTAAGCACCTGACTGGAAAAGACATACTTCAGTGAATGAATCACAATATCTCAATAAGGAAGATTTCTGCAGCTGTCGTAACTCTTAGTGTAAAATCTGATATCACATGTCTTGACTCTTTGTACATAACAAACTGTATTATAATTGGAATATTCAGTCTCACACCTAGTCAGTGATGCTAAATTTTATTTCTTAGCACTCTAAAGCAAACATGAGACAAGATAAGTATTCAAATGTGCTTCCTTCTGGAAAAGTTACAGAAAATGAAGGATAAGTCACCACTGACTTCCATTTTTTAATATTGTAGCTCATTAATGAGAAAGCCACAAGTCCATGAGTCACTGATGGGAGCACTTGTACTAAATGTTTTGAGCTCTAAAATGACTTTGTAACGCTATGATTTTGTCTTTCACATCCTAATTAATGTCAGAGGACTTCTGGTTACATTTTTGCTAATCTCACACACCGTTCATTTTTCAGGTAAGTTTTTTGTGAATTATCACAGATAAATTCTTGAAAAGCCTACACCACACAAAATATGTAGAAACCAATAATACAATATTCCATCTATGCTTATGCAGCAATCTCAATCTCTCTGTACATAGATAACTAAAACTCACTGAAGGTTTTACGCTGATCCACTGATCTTTCCAAACTTCTGTAAGTAAATTTTGAATTCAGATACTTTCATCGTAAAAAATAGGTATAATATTTTTAACACAGTATGCAATCATTCACTGAGAAATGACATTCATTTTTGTCATTCTTCACTGAATATTATGAATGATGCTATACATAGTGCTATTGTGTTGCATTTATTCTGCTTTGATACCACTCCTAACCTTGCCCAGATGCTACATTGTTGGCGGGGACTTTACAAACAGACAATTGTTATAGTACAACTATCATCTCAAAAGGTGCTACTGAAAAATGGAAGTGAAAGTAGGAGACACGACTGGGTTTCACAGGTGCTTAGGTTTTAGCCCCATTTGTACCCAGTATTTTACCAATGCCGCTTCCCGGGATGATGTCCAGATCAAGGTCACATATTTAATTCGACGAAAACATCATGCCTTGAATAGGATCCTTCCAATGTTAAATAAAGAACTGAAGGTATTTTTGATTAAATATTGTATTTAACTTTTTCAGAATTTGTTTAATTGGTGTAAATTATGACCAACTCAAATCTTTGGCGTGTCTCATCTCTCCCATCAAAATCATTACCTTTTGCACTATTTTAGGCACTTCCTAGTTTACTATGCTAATATATATTTCCAGAATTTATTTATTTTTTATTTTCATTGATTACAAACCACTCAATTCTTTAGCTGCCGTCTCATTCTTTTAAGTCAAAATTTTTTCATTTTGCATCTTGTCCAGCACTTTGTCATTTACTAATACAGAATATACTTATATATTGTATATTTCCCAGTAACTTGTTTCCATGTATTCTCTATGTTATGAAACTAACTTACAAAGAGCTTACTAACAATGAGCACTTCGTGAATCACATTCATGCTGAATCAGTAGAAAAACATTTTAGAGCATACCCCCATATGTCTAATAGGTACCTTAGTTTATGTTTTTTGCTAACCTGAAGCTATTATATTACTGTTATATACTATTATTCTGAACCAGAGGTTGCCAACAGTGGCATTTCAAGAAGTGGTTCTTTGGAAGCTTTTGGTGGTACGTGGAGACATATGGGAATTTATTTACAATTTTTACGTTAATTTCACCCATTCATTATATTCTAAATCTTCTCAAGAACTACCTCATGCCACCAAAAAAGGTTAGAGGAGTGACATCCAACACATTGCAGTCATGACAGTAGAGCTATTTTATATATGCTTTAACCTTATAAGAAACTTTATATGTCATCTACTACATGGGAAATCATAGGATTGGAGCTCCGTGAGGTTCGTAAGGCTGGTGACCACTCTTTTGGTCCAGATGTTCCTAAACTTTTTCTTATGACAACCCACTTATGCCTGAGAAATGTTTCACATGACTCCCATTCACTAATAATAGTAATAATAATAAGTAAAAATACTCATTTTGCACATATACATTGAATGGTTTATTAATAATTACCAAATTATCACGACCTCCTATCAATAGCTAAGCAAATTCACTGGGATCGTCGTGACTCACCATTCCAGAATCCCTGTTCTGAATAATGGAAGTGTAAACAAAACCTTATTTTATATGCAAATGTGTTGTTTACATCACTCCTAATATATATGGGAAGATTGTACATACCATAAGGAATTTTCTTCAGAGATATATCTGTCTTCATTAAAATGAATGTGGACTTTCCTGTACACGTATTGAAATAAATACTCTCATTGTCTTCATTAACTTTTAAATTGCGCAAATCCATTGAAAATTTTCCAGTCTTCTGGATATAACAGTTTTCTAATTACCATGCTTGAAGTAGTGGCGGGGAATGGTCCTAGACCAAAATCTTTGCAAGGTTTGAGGCATTTCTTGCATTGAAAAATTAATCAAATTGTTCAAATTTTTTGCAAAATAAAAATTCGTTAAAAAGGAAGAGTATTAGAGGAGATGTGCACCGTTTGATTTTTTTTTTTTTAAGTGTTTCGACAGCTTAGGTCATTTCGCACATAGGCTCCAACCCGGAATTGAACCCGGGACCACTTTCACTGAAGTCGAACGCGTTGCCCACTTGGCTATCCCGGAGCAGACTTCTTGTTCTGCTTATCACAAGAAATCCAGATATTTTTATGATGAGGAAGATTTGTACGAAAACAAAATAATGCATGCATATGTCTTTAGGTGAAATTGAGTCTCTATAGTCCAGTGAATGCTGCCCATTTATGACAATTGAATTAGTGACATAGAATACAACTGTTAACAAAGAAGGATACAAGCAAATGTACTAATAGAGTAAAAATAGATGATACAAGAAATATTTAAGTGGTAAAAGAAAACAAAAAATTGCTCATAAGATTGAGTACAAAGGAAGAAGAAGAAAGGAATATGTCATCGCATCAGGTAAGACAAATTCAGAGTTCAGTCAAAATGAAAAAAAGACTTGAGAACTCAGCCAAAAATCTCATTGAATGTGCACCATCTTTTAATTCATTTCAGAAAGGCAAAAACTGATTTTCAGGCGTGGATAAACCTCAGTGAAGTGTTTTAGGACAAAGGGGTTTTCAGGGGCTTGGGCCTCGTAGACAAATTGCTCAACACAAAGCATGTGTATGTACTTCTGATCTCTATACAATAATGTTATGAACAAGAGATATTATCCATAAAATTGCCAAAACTGGTAAGCCTGTGGATAATGAATTTGTGGCTTTTTTGAGGTTAGGAAACCTCAAACCAGCATATAAATAGGCTTTGGCAACTTATTGAAAAAAGTATAAAGAAAGAGGAAATGTTGCTTGATATTAAGTCAAATGCATTGATTAGAGAGGGACAGAAGGAGGGTTAGCAAGTTAATTTTCCAAGGTGTTTTTGGCAGGAGGGAATCAAAGAAGACACTTATGCAAAGGAGACAGTGGTCTGGAGCAATCATCCAGTAGACTTCTCCCTCATCTGGAAGGAGGGTTGGGGCTTTTCCTTTTTTGTGGTCGGTCAAGTCTTTATCTTGTGTGAAGGGGTGGGGTGGAAGAAATGGGTGGGGGTTTTTGTTATGACGACTGGAAGGAGGGTGAGGATATTTTCTTCCTTGCTGGTCGAGAAGCGTGTAAAGAGAAGAATTTGGTATTAGGCCTAAATCGTTATTCATTAGTCGGTTTCTGTTTCGGTGAATGAGGATACTTTCATAAGCATCTAGTTTGGAGTTTTTTTGTACGGAAGTCTTTAACTTGAGGTTTTCTAGATTAATTCTGTGACCGTGTTGTTGTATGTGTTGCACCACGCTTGATTTGTAAATCTAGTTGTTTCTGAAGTGAGATAAGTGTTCTTTAAATTTGCTTTCTAATTTCCGTTTAATTTGCCTGACATAGACTTTATCACAGTCTTGGCATGATATTTTGTAGATTCCTGATTTATGTATTGACAGAGTGTTGTCCTTTGGATTGAGAAGGAGGTTAGTTAGTTTGTTGTTGTTGACATTGACCATCCAGACATCATAACGAAAAAACCCCACCCACCCCTTCTACCCCACCCCTTCACACAAGATAAAGGCTTAATTGCCATCCGAAATACAGGAGCCCTCACCCTCTTTACAGACATCACAACAGAAAAACCCCACCCACACTTAATCCCCCTACACTTTCAGAAAAGATAAAAGACCGACCACTCACCTCGCCTATTCACTTCCTTTGTGGAGACCCCCAAAGAATGGAGGCTTTATCTCCGAAATGATCACTGGGCTTCCAAGAAATCAGTAATCCGGAGCTTCCCGTTTGTCTCTGAGCGCGAGTTCCCCTTGCCAAAAGACGGCTTACGGAGTGTTTTTAAACCTCTAATTCATATACAGCCGTGTTCCAACCTTCTTTCTCTTACTCCTTTCCTCTTAGCACAGAAAAAAGGAGGGATTTATAAGATTTAGATGTTTTGCAGACAGGCATTGAATGCACTAAATAATTTAGAAAATAACTAGTAGCACAAAAGATTTGCACATTTAAGTCTTAAGAATATGCAGGCAATGTTTACAGAGCTTGTAGATGGGATTGTGTTGAACTTTTTGTTGACAGGAGTTTGTGAAAGTTGTGTAAAGGCAAAAAAGAGCAGAGCATCATTTCCAAAATGTCCTGCTGAGAGATCTGATGAGGTTCTTGATCATTCAGACATTTGTCGACCTTTGGACAAAGTATCACTTGGTGGACACATTTTGCCACATTCATCAATGATAAAACTTGGTATATTTTTGTTGCCCAGTATGGAGAAGAATTGGTGAGTGGTTGGCCATTTTACCATTGAAAAAAATGTTGGTGCTTTGTTACACCTTACATTAATAAAGGAAGGAAAACAAATGAGATGGAGAAAAAAAATTGTGTACCGCAAAAACATATGAAGAGGAAGAATCCATATATTAAACAAGAATTGGCCAATTCAATCTCCCTCATGTACATAAAGTGATTGTATTCAATTTGTCTTTCAGCAGAGATGGAAATGTTTAGCCTAAAATTGGAGACATTTTAAACACCATTAAATGTCTGTTACTTATGCTCATAATAGAGCTCAGAATCCCAAAAATGTCAATCAAAAAAATACAAAAATATGCAGAATTGAAGTTCAACATCACCAAGATGCCTACAGGCAGAAAGCATTCTTTAGCAGAAAACAAACTGCAGCTTTGTACTTGTCTCCATCTCTTCAAGCACAATTGCCGTTTCAATTGATTAACACATTAATCAAAAGAATACTTTTAGTCTGCTAGCGAATGATTTCAAAAACCTGAATCTGAATGCGATGGAAATAAATAAGTGAAAAATAAACATCATGAATCGGTATCTAACCCCAGCCCTCTGCTTGAGAGGCTAGAATTCCAAACACTACACCAACTCATTCTTCTATGGACCTAACTGACTGAAAATTTCGAATGGAAAATCAATCATTACTAAAAAACTAAGGTCCATTTAGATGGACCCCATTTTACTGTAGTTTAATTTCATAATCATGAAAAAAAAATATTTTGTTCAAATCCGCAGAAAAACTCTTGTGGTCTCCTTGTTAGAGCTTCATGCCTGTTGTACAGGTTGTGTCCTAAGTGGTAAGAATTTGTGTAACCAGCTGTATGGGCCACATGGATGGAAATCAAATATGTTAAGAAATGGCTTCTTAACCCTAGGGAGTATGCAATCACATTATACAACCATAAATACTAAATGTAAAGATAATGGAGTATTTCATGATACAACATTAAAATTATACACATATACTATATTTATTGAAAGGACCTTAGTACCTCTATGTACATCGTATTAAAAAGATACAATAATACTTTAACAAAAAAATATGATATTACTATAAGCAGAACCAGTTTGGTGAACATGGAAAATTCTAAGAACAAGTTCAATGCAAACCAGCTGAATCCCACCACTGCATATATGATATTCTCAGTGAACTTCAACTGGAAACTATCGATGTCAGCTACCTCATAGAGCAAGACTCCGTCTCTCACAGAGAAAACCAAAGGAATAATCCTGCATACATTTTTTAAACATAGAGATCTTTCATTCTCCAATAACAAAAATATAAATTCATTTTGTGAAAAAGATAAATGAAGAAGAATTACAAGATACTTATCACTACTTATTATTCAGTTGACCATAAGCTCTTTTATTACAAGTGAAACAGTTCATGTCTATCCAAGTCATGTACTGTCTTGAATTTTTTGTCACATTTAGAACAATTGAAGACCTTGACTTCAGTATGGCGTGCGTTATGTCTCAGCATATTACTTTTACGATTAAATGATTTTTGACAGACTTTACAAACAAAAGGCCTCTCTGTAGAATGGACACGGACATGATTTTTTAAGTTTGACTTATTTGAGAAGCTTTTCTCACATAAGTGACAAGAATACTTACTTGTATGTTTTATGGAATGTTGATATAAGGCATGATGATTGGCATATTGATTCCCACACGTTGCACAAGTAAAACACTTACTGGTTAAGTTTTCCTTTCTGTTACTTTTAGTCAACTTTTCCTGTTTTAGATGCTTGAGCTCATGGATTCTTCTTGTAAAAGATTGCTTAAAGCCTTTCCCACAATGCTCGCAAATGAATGGCCTATCATCATAATGTACTCTAACATGATCTCTTATATCCCTCCTTCCTGCAAAACTTTTTCTACAAATGTCACAAACAAAACCTTTTCTGCTACCACATTTTGGGATTTTCATCGACTGAGAGTTATCCAATTCCTCATTCTGTATTGATTTACCTTTAGTAGCTGACTCACTCAGCTCATCGGCACAACAATCTTTTATCGATACCTCTTCATTTGCACACTGGATACTAAGAATATCTGGGGAAGTATTGTCCTCCTCAGGTCCTTCTAATTCCTGAAAAACAAAAACAGAATTTTAGATAGTCTTCAGCACACATCAGTAGAAATGACATATTAAGTAATTAGTTGAACTGTTGTGCTTAAGAGCAACCAAATATGAGGATACTAATATTATAAATTTTAAGGTATGTGATGGTCAATGATGGGTAACAATATTATCATACTTTGTACAGACATACCACAGTAAAGATAGCAACACTCGTTATAATTTAGTAATAAGAACTTCAGAGGAAGGACATCACAGCAACTTCCAGCTCAAGTGCCTCCATCGTGAATGACAAAGCTTGGACCTCCTGGAGGAATTTGAAATTGTTTGCTATCCCAAGAATGAACTTGTTATTCCCAATCCCTCACCCCATCCTTCCCTCCCCTACAAACACTTGACACCATGATTCTTTGTCTAACCAAAATTTCCCTCCCTTTCCCCCTTTCTCTGTATATATTTAAGAATTGAAAAACAACTGTGCCTGACAATGCTAGCTCACTAGCTATACATGTCGCATCAATAAAATCTGTAGAAGTGTATGAGAGATTTCTTTTCCCTTATTATAGCCTTCTTCAAAGTAACACCTTCGCATATTGAGTTTAAAATTCAATTGTTGTCCCACCAGTATTTCTCTAAGTGACAACTTATAAAAAATACACTGTAGCATATACTACTATAGATATGTTATTCTTGGGATACTCTTTGCTGAAGAGCATGCTTTCTTTTTGTTCTGGCATACTGGGTTAGACCAATACCTTGGCCTTAAATGGGTTCAACTAATCTGTGAAATTCTTCAAATTTATAAGATGAATTAACTCAAAGTTACCACTAATGTTACTGTCATCACTCAATTTCCTGAAAGAATTACAAACATAAATGTTAACTCGATGCATAAAATCTACAATGGGTCCACTGCAAATAAGCCTCTTTCCAAACTGTTTTTAGCTGACTGGCTTGCTTCCATCTGCATTTAAGTCAACATTATAGATTGAAAATGACAATAGGTGTAGGTAAGTTTCATCAATTTTCAATGTGAATGTAACCTATGGACTTTCCATAGAACACTGGAGTTCAGGATTTCAAGTCAATATATCAACATTAAAACTTGAATGCCAACATCTTAAATACCAACTACCAAAGATAGAATATTTCCAGAATTTTGTAAACATAATCCTGTTCTCCACAAACAGTGAGTAATACACACAGTGAACATTTTACAGAGCATGGCAAGATATCTTAAATAAACTTTAAATACATTCACCTCTTGTGATATTTTCAAATCATCGTTGCAAAAATTCATCGCATTTTGAAGAATAATCACTCCTGACTCAGAAATGTGTTCCTGAAATAGAAATTAAGAGTTTCATGAATAAAATTATGGCTTTAATACTTCTCTCAATAATGCATTAGTTAACTAGCACACTTACTTCTGTTATCTCTGGCCTCATTAAAAGCTCCTCTGGTATTGTCCATTCCTCTATCTCTATTTCATCCTTAACTGAAGTCTACGAAAAAGACCAGGCATTTCTAAGTTATCTCATGAAGAGTGTTTTCTCCGAAATCAGAATTAGAAATAAGATATTTTTATTAGCATTCGTAAATGTATGTATGTACTACACAGATTATGAATAACTACAAAATCACAAGTTTTCAGTAATACCAAAATATGAGAAGATGGATGGACAGAAATACGGCTTCGATTACGTTTAAGTCTAAGCTGATACTTGTTATGAAATATTCTTATGCGAATACTAACCATAGCAATGTCAGAATAAATCTCATTTACTTGCTCAGGAAGTTTATCTGCTTCATTCTGCAAGTACGGCAAAGAAAATATGAGCCATGATAAACAGTCTACATCTGCAACATAATAATCACAATTACATTCGTTTATGACTTGATTGTGACCGTCATACCTGTAACATGTTTTCAGCCTCAATTCCCATCCCATCATTGGTTTCGTCGAATGATACTTTGTCTGAATCCTAAAAGAATATTACGCTCGTGTAAAACATTTTCAGTCTGTATGATTCAGAAAATTCAAGGGATATGCATATTTGTTTATTTACCATGGTCAACGCAACCCAAAAATCTGCCGGAGTAAACTTACATTAAGTAATGAGCCAATTAATTTCAACATCTCCGCTTTCGCATGATGCACATTCTTTTTGTAGGCTTGGAATTCTATCATTCTCCATAAACACGGAGAGCAAATTTTGGACGAAAGACCATCACCTTGGCATATCTAAAACATTGAGACATGCTAGCAAACCAAAAGCAAGCAGGTATTTGTGTACAAGACACATAATGTAAATGAAGATCGATCTTAAAGATACACGAGAGAGAATAATTACAGTAAACAAATGTAAGAGAATTTACACACAAGAAAAAAGCGTGATATCTCATACAAAAATTAACAATTTGAGATAATTTAGGCGTAGAATTCCGTGCGATAAGCACTCTAAAAAATTAAGATACGTAACAATGCGAAACTTTAAAGCGTATTTGCTTCTAAAGATGAGAATGCTTTACCAAGTTTTCTATTTCTAATATCTGTATGTTGTAGTTGAATAACACTTTATCTCAAACACAAACCTCTAAATCGTAAATGAAGTTTAAGATTTTGTATACCGGGTCACCCGAGGACGACCGGGAAGAGTATATGTCGCTAAGAGTAAAGCTTTCTTTTAAACAAAGCCTACAGAAGTTATCTACAGTGATGTCAACCATCCTTTCCGAACTATCACACCTGTCACAGAAGAAATTGGTAGAAAAGAGTGTCGTTCCCTTCGCAGATCCCGCCAGTCCGTCATTATCAAACTTCCTGTATTGCTCGCTAGATAGAGTTATTTTGAAAGCATAATGTAAAATAGTTTCTTGCTTGGTAAATGAATTTCAAAGTTATTCAATAGTTTAGCACCGATTGTTACGTATTTCAATCGTTTTTATTTTTATACATTTTTTGTTAGTTCTATCTTTAGTTTCTATGTGTACATTTGGGTGTTTTTCCGCGACAGGTGCTTTATCTAATAAGCTCTCCTTTGACGTTGGCGGCAAATATGTCCTGTGTAAATCAATGAAAACTATAAAAACCCAACTTATTGTAATATAATGCTAAATTTGATTTGGTTTTCTCAAAATTGCACAGAAAACCAATAACTTAAGCAGATTTTTGCACCATTTCCGAAAATTGAGCAAAAATCGGAAACATGCATGCTTTTCCGTGTCGGGATTTTTAGATGTGTAAAATACTAAGATCAACATATTATAAATCAAAAGTTCTCATCTCTTCTGAATATTTTCTTTCTGAGAAGAGTTTAAAAACAGTAAATCATATAACTGGCTAGGGAGTGGAGTTCCACTCAAACCTAATCTTTGACTTGCAATACATCTCACTACCACCAAAGCCAATAAGATTTTGGGTTTCATTTGGGAGTGTTTGCAAGGACTTCAATAAAATCACTTGCTATGAATTACTGTATACTTCCCTGGCAAAATCCTAACTTTAATACTATTCAGTTATCTGGAACCCTTTCTACAACAAATACATCCATTCCCTTGAAAAAGTACAAAATAATTTTCTTAGGATGTCATACAAATTTAACACAGAAAGAGAAATGGGTCACTGTGAAACATTACTAAACCTACTTAACTTGCCTTCTCTTCAAGCACATAGAGAGTATTGGTATACTTTATATCAATTTTTTGGTATCCTGTCCTGACATTTTATCCCTATTAACTTTCAAAATTCCCTTTTACCCACATGCAATTCTAACTCATTTGAACTCTCCTACCTCCCAAAAAAATATCTATACTATCTCCCATTTTGCTGGATCATTCACTCAATTAACAGTACTTGCGATAATATAGATCTATTTAAAAAATGCATAAATACTTTGAAATAAAGCAAGCTTAACTGAATAATAAGCCTACTATATAAAAAATTAATTTTGCAACTTTTTATATTTTAGTATAGGTAGTTATTGTCTGATTAATTTTATTATAGTACTTACCCTGAAATCTGTAGTTTTTTGTACTTATGTTTATATGTATTAAATTACTTAACTAAATAATACTTTGGTATATAATTATTATGTTATAGTATAATCTCTAACATATGCAATTTTTCAAGAAAAGGCAGTTCCTGCCCTTAAATAAACTGTTACTATTATTGCTCTCAAGAGATCACAACTAAAGATATAAGCTGAAGACGTGAAAAAGTTAAGGCTAGAATTCTAATTACTAGTAAGTTAGATGTATATAATTTCTCTGCATATATAATTCCGGAATTCTGGGATCAACTCATGGATATGTTTTCTTTTGTATGCAAAGTTTTTCAGAGCAGTACACCAACTGGTCTGTGGTATTTGAAGATTGGAGGATCTTCCAGAAGATTAGAGAACTGGATAGATTTGCCCTATATTTAAAAAAGGCAATAAGCTGGACTGCAAAAACTATACAGGCATTACGTTACTGAATGTAGCATATAAAATCTTCACTGGTATTCTCCTGAAACAAATAAGTATCTATGCTGAAGACATTTTAGAAGAATATCAGTGCGGGTTTAGATGCGGGAGAAGCACAATTGATCAGATATTTGCAGTGAGAGAAACAATGGAGAAGTGCTATGAATACAAGATTGACTTGCATATACTCTTCATTGACTTACATCTAGCTTTTGACTGTGTGAATAGGAAAGAGGTGCTCTGTATAATGAGAGGTTATGGTGTTCCAAATTGGTTGAGATGACACTGAAGGAATCCCAATGCAAGGCTCTCACTCTGGGTAAAGTAAGCAGTGCTTTTAAAGTGATCTCAGGAGTAAGACAAGGGAATGGTCTCTCAGCTGTGCTATTCAACTTGGTTTTGCACAAAGCTATGAAAAAAAAAAAATTAAAATTAAGGGAAACTATTGTTCACAAATCCAAACAAGGTGTCTCCCGGATAGCCAAGTGGGCAACGCGTTCGACTTCGGTGAAAGCGGTCCCGGGTACGATTCCCGATGGGAGACCATGTGCGAAATGACCTAAGCTGTCGAAGCACTTTTAACAATACTACTACTACTCCAAACAAGGTTTTGCATATGCTGATGATATAGCTCTGATAACAAGAAGTGTGAATGATCTTAAGGAAATGTTTACTACCATCTAAGACACTGGGAAAAGAATGGGCCTCAATGTCTATGAAGAGAAAACCAAATACATGAAAATGTCATCTTGACAGAACAGACTAGAGCTACAAAATTTGAAAAAGGCATACTTATCCTATACCTGTGGCAGAATAGAATCTATAATAACTAACATGACACACCAAATATGGATATTTTATGTTAGTAAATACAGATTCCATGAAACATACCCAGATAAGATGGTGAATAAAAGATAAAAGATTTAACATTTCTTAATTCAATGCAATCTGCATTTATTACAAGGAATGTTTCAATTATATTCTTTGGAATCCAAAAACATCTACACTTAGATAAACACTCGACATAAAGGATCATAAAAACTTCACAAGTGACAGGCAGTTACAGTTCAAAATATGGCCTTTCAAAATTCGTCCACTAACCAACATTCCAAAGAAATCACAGAAAGGATGTTTGAATTCTGAGCCTATGGCAGATATCTATCTAAAGTTCAAGCAAGGAACTGGATTTTAAATTTATACTTCAGATAAAATTTTAAATTAACGTAGAACCGAATGAATATTATTAAATAAATACATATGTACACAGAACTCAATTTTTACATAGGTTGGACAATTACAACTACCTTAAAGCACAATGTACAAATATATCATTGATTTTTGTTTAATTCAAAATGATATTATTTGCAATTGTCAGCTACTCGCTTATCAACTATGATCAAGGATCTGTGATGGCACAATACATAATAATAAAAAAAACAATATATTGTAATGACTTTCAAAGTGTTATCTTTTCCACTGAAAATTATCCAGGAAACTTTTGCTTTCAGCCCAAAAAATGAGAAAATACAACCTCACGATTGTAAAAACAACAGGGACCTCCCTCCCACCAGTTGTGCACACTTATGTCAGTGAGTGTAAAACTTTCACCCAATTCTCCCATAAAACATAACTCTTTCCAAAACAGCTTCAATTTTAACTCAACTATCTTTTACTGTAAGACTTTTCAATATTAAGTCTGCAACAAGTTTTGTTGCTTCACTGGCCTTTGGTATGAGGAATCTGAAAGAGAAATGAGGTTGGTAATTAATAATAATAATAATAATAGTATCCCATAAATAGTGTATCAATCATATCTCTTTTTGTGGTCACAGAAATGCAAGCAGACTCATGATAATAGCCAAAGCTTGTATCATTTTCATGTGAGAATGTTCATTCTGTTTTTGATTAAAAGTTACCAAAGAGTAAATTAATAACAAATATAAATTTGTCTTACCCATAATAAGTGAATGTTAAATGGGAAATTTTTACAAAATGAAATGGTAATTTTTCCTGCCTTTTAATAATTAAATCCTAAAAAGACAAAATTTACGTAGTATTTCTTTGGAATGCTCAATTTAAATAATTTTATTGTAAACTCTCTGAATACTGAATTTTATACTTTATTTACCCACATGGGCCTGTGTATATGTCATTCAACCTTTTAATGGATTAGAAATTACTATTCCTGCAATGAAAAATTAAAAAAAAACCATTGACTGCCTCCCTTATTGCAAGGAAACAAATAAATTTAGGGAGTAGTTAGAATATTATGGAATCACAAATGTTTATACAGTATGTAACAAAAAATATCACGATGTGTACTTACTTGATCGTATAGATAAAAAAAATTGCATTAGGCTTATTTTAAGCAAATGTTTAAATTAACATTGAAATAGTTATCACTCTAATAGAAAACATTATTTTATTGTGAGACTCTGAAATAGGAAGTAAGTTTTAACTGTTTCCTTATTTCTTCAATTTTCTTATTGCAGTTCTTATTTTTTGATTGCTATGACAAAACAGTTATTACCATTTTCCCCCTTGCAATACGAGAAAGTTATAACATGGTGATGTAAAGATGAAAAGTTGTACAGTTTTTAATAATACAGTGCTCCATGTTCACGACATTACTGTAAGAGTTATTCGAGGAACCAAAACCAATATCTAAAGTTCCAGTTAATTTTATCAGCTCACTTTTCATCTTAATTATGCTCTGAACTGTTTGTAGTATTTTGTTTGTATTTCTGTAAATAAGGGTGGAATTACAGTTTTACAAGAAAACAGCTCTAGTGAAAAGTGTATCACAAAATGTATGATCATACAAATCAGGGCACCAAATACTGTCCATTACAGTAGCTTAATCATAAGGAATGTTGTAGCGAGGGGAAATTAACTATGTATCGAAGGGCAAATATTGATAAGAATCATAGTTACTGAATAGTATGTTATGTATCATGTCATGAGATAATCTGCAAACCAGATAACTGGAACACAGATAATTGAGAGTTTACAGTATTCAGGATAAAAATTATTACAATAAAAATGCATCAGATAACAAAGGTACACTGTTAAAGGAGCAACTGCAGCCAAGAATTAGAGAGAAAAAAATTAAAAATATGAAAATAGAACATGTAGGTTTGCATGTATATCATGCAAGAATTACTTGATAAAAATAATCATAATAATGGAAGAAAACTGAGAATGAAAAGGATAAAACAGAAGGTGGATTGGGATTAACTAAATTGAAAACTGAATAACTTGCCAACAAATACGGAAAGGTGAATGCATGAATACAATACTCTAGAGAACACTTAGGAGAAATCTCTTTCTATGAAGCTATACTAGAGACAGAAAAAAATCTATATTATACTCTGTGAGTATAAATCACAGTATTATTTGAATGGTCTGGGTAAATAGCAATCCATCACTAAACTTCACATTTCAGGAACTGACCTGTCTAGATCAGTTATAGTCAAATCATCACCTTCCCGGGTTCCGTAGTTAAACGTGATTCTCTCAGGATGTTTCTTCTTTGAGGTGATTTTAACAATGGCTGAGAGAGGACGCTTCACTGCTACATGAGCATATCCTTTTTTACCAGGAATTTCTCTGAGGACATATATATGACTTTCTGAAACCAGCAAATGACTGAAAAGAGAAACATCAACTTTACAACATGTTTTTATGAAGAACTCATCTACAATAAAAATCACCATTATGTACTTGAAGTAGGTTTCATTCTCTCTAGTGGTATAATCATACTCATATCCCTCTGTTTTCCTTTCCTCTTTTTCAGCAATGTAGATAGTATTCTCCCTTTACTTCACTTAAAACAAAACTCGTGTCTTTTCTGCTTTATTTTATTAAATCACTCATGTATAACAGAGGTTGCCTTAAGGTTGATAAATATGATTAATTTGGAATAACAAGTGTGAAAAATAGCGACTCGACTGGGACTCGTACCCAGGTCTCCCACTTTCCGGGCAGGTATTCTAACCACTGAACTACCGTGCCGCGTCTCTCTCACACTGTTAAGGGAATGCTTTGTGAGCAAGACTGGCAGTCTCCACATAGTGGCACAACCTGCCGTCCGGGGTCCTCACAGAGGCAGCCGGCTCACAAAGCGGTGTTATGAGGTTATTTCCCCCCAGGAAATCACAAGGATTAAAGGAAAGGAAGGTGTCTT
>KZ309007.1:52951-136603 GCA_000376725.2 Ladona fulva
GGCTGCCTCTGTGAGGACCTCGGACGGCAGGTTGTGCCACTATGTGGAGACTGCCAGTCTTGCTCACAAAGCATTCCCTTAACAGTGTGAGAGAGACGCGGCACGGTAGTTCAGTGGTTAGAATACCTGCCCGGAAAGTGGGAGACCTGGGTTCGAGTCCCAGTCGTGTCGCTATTTTTCACACTTGTTATTCCTTTGGGATTTTCGTAGGTTTTACAACCTACTAAGTTACCTTCCTTTCCTTTATCCTTATGATTAATTTGTGTCATCAATAAGATAAATTTCTGAATAACTTTTATCACTGCAATTATTTAACTTTACTTTGCATCTAAGTATAACTAAATTGAATATGAAGTACCATAGGTATAAAAATATTAGAAAACGTTCCGAAATATTATTAATAATTTTGGTTTCTGTAAATGCTAACACTTGTTTCTCCAAATTGCTCAAGGTCAAACAATTGGTATCAAGGTTGATTGCCACAGTGAGTAAGTTGGCCAGACATGATGTATACTATCTATAGACTTTTGGAAAAGGTAGAGAAGACTGCCTAAGCATTGCCTCTCATAAAGAAAAGTTCCTCCCTTTCTTTTAAAAATATATTCCAAAAAGAAAAGTGATACTACAACAAATGTTTTGAAATTACCAGTGACAACGACTTACATAAATGTGATGACAAATACCATACATTTTCACAAAAGTCAAGTAAATGTCTCTGTAGCATGAATCTATATTCAGTCAATTTACCTTTAGTTTTGCAAGTCCTTAAATCAAGCTCAAAATCAAATTTTCAACTGAAGCCAGTGAAAACCTTCTTATTTAACCATGCAAATGTGGTATGTTCCGGGAAAAACGTACGTGAACATTTTCTTGAGTGAAGAATTTTTCTTTCCTATTAGTGGCTTTGGCAATCTATGATACAATAGGAATATGAATTGTTATTCAATTCATTATCTTTTTATGCAAAACCTCTGAAGATGATCTTGAGAAATCAAGTTTGATTGGTGCCACTCAGAGAGATTGCAGCAGGATAAGAAGCATTTCTTATAGTGTAATAAACTCCTTGGAAATGGTTTGAAAATGATTAGACAGTAAAAGCAAATTGTTAAAGCAAAAAATGAGGGGACCACAAAATCCGAAGTTCATGTTAATAAAAAATTTGTATCAACAAAGTAATGGGAAAAACATGAGCCTGTATGGTGAGACAAACATCTACCAAGCAGGTAAATGTATGCTCCTTTGTTTGAATATCCCATTCAAATTACACTAGTTGGTAAAATAGAGCTAAGTCACAAAGACTAGCATGCAAACTTTAAGTTACTAAAAATTTACCAATACTGGTTAGTATGGGTCTGTATAGTAATGGGTATATTTTTGAAAAATATCTTAACAGGATCATTACTTCCTAGAAAATGCTTTCATTTTATTCAATTGTCATAATATCATTTATTATTTTTCACTCCCTGCCATAGCTTATTTGAAGGTTTGCAGGGTATAAAAGCAAACTGTAGTGTTTACCACTTCACTGCAGCAGAAATTGTCATTTTGCATTAAGCAAGCAATGCTTTGTGCACGACTGAGATGTATGCTTGAAATTTGATTTAACCACTTTTTTATTAGAGGTTTAAAAACACTCCATTAGTCGTATATCAGCAGGCAGAACTTGAGTTTAGAGGCAAACAGGAAGCTCTGGATAACTGATTTTTAGGAATCTCCCTATGTGTATATCAGAAAAAATGTCTCCATTATCAAGGATTCCATATTGAAAAATGTTTTGCCTCTAAACACAAGTTCTTCCAACCAGCATATTGCTTACAGAGTGTTTTCAAACCTCTAATTCATTAACAGCCATGCTCCAGCTTTCTTTCATTTTTTTAATGACTGTATTTCATGTTAAACAAATAAACCTCTGTAAGATGCAATGTTTTCCTGGCAGGGCCAGGAAATATTAAATATTTGGGTTTGTGTTATTGAAGAATTCTTATTGAGCAAATATGTGTGGTAGAACCACACGTATTTTCTCAATAAGAATTCTCTAATAAAGACTAACCCTGTCCCAGAATCCAAAAGAACACTTCCCCGCTTCAATAAGGAAAAAATGACACATTTTGCTTAACTTTTAAAGAAAGATTGTGAAAGAATCTGGTTTATTTTCTACATAACATTTCCATCCAAATTAAAAAGAAAAAACCTACTTCTTACTAAGAAATTCAAACAATAAATAAAAAAGTTACTAAATCTTAATGTATTTTTTAAAAACAGAAAAATCTCTTCTTATTGGAATAAAAAGTTTACCACTCTTCATCTTCTGAAGGTGTCACCATATATGATGAAATATAATTTCTGACTTGTTTGAGAAGTTTTCTTGCTGTCTTTATCACCATTTCAAAGCATTTTTGCAAACCTACAGCTATATAAATTTTCACAATAGTTCAACTGTAACATGATTGATAATGAGTACATTACAATAAGTAGATAAAGTTTCTATTACAAGGGGGGCCCAAAGAGTATATACACATGTAATAGTACATGTTAATTCATATGGAAAAATGGGTCACTTGTTGTTAAGGTTGAGGATCAAGATGGAAAAGAAGTGAATTTTCCAAATGCCAAATTGATATCTGGATTTAGTTTCCTATGATAAAGCTATGCTACCTAATATCTTGGAAGATGCTACATTTAAGTTAATCTACTTTATTGATTAGTTTTGAGCCAATTCTATTAATTCCCAGAAATACCTGAAATGCAATTCAGTAATACAAGCATCCACTCACCTTTCATACATACTCCCATTGACTTTAACCTCCTGGCATTTGAATGATTGAATAATTTCTGGTTTCTTTAACCAAGCTTGGATAGAAACTGTTTCTTGCTTTTCATCTTCTTCAGGACTCTCAAAATTTGCAGCATCTGAAGATTATACAAACATTCATGAGAAATCAGGGAAATATATAGGTACTCCTCTTTATTTAATGGATTACTTTGCAAGGTCTATAGCTTACACTTAAAGGGAATTGTTTTAGAAAAAATAATTCCCAAGGAGAAACGGACATGAAGAATTTCTCCAGCATGGAGAAATGTTCTGGTGGAATAGCTCAATGGATAGAGCAACCACGGCAATTGGGAGACCTTGGTTCGAGTCCCGGTTCCGTCAGACTTTATTCATGTCCGTTTCTCCTTGGGAACTTTCCTAGGTGCACGACTTATCGTGCAAAGTCACCTAAACCCTTTTCCTTGTTAGAAAAAATAACATAATGCAACTGGTGAAATAAATTATAAGATAACCGCCTTTAATTAATTACTCATGAAAACTGATTTAGCATTATCTCCGACTCTCTGTAGCAATCAAACACAGAGTACTGTGCACACTGATAATTGAAGCCAGAAATCACATGAAAGCAGAATATTTAATCTGAATTTTCAGACATTTCAATCTAAAATCCTGATTCACCATGAAAAGACAGAACTTTTCCTACTGTAAAGGAAATGTAATTTCTCAGGAAAATAATTGGTCACATAATAAAAAACATTTCACAAACAATATACAATTTGGAGGAAAATACTGCAAATAAGTACATAGTTGTATATTTAAGATGAGACAAAAAAAAGTTCTATGTTCAAAGTTACATTTTTGAGGGTTCAACAATTTTCCTACAGCCGTACTAGAGCACACAGAACCTAATACTATATTTGACTGACCTACAGCATGTATGGCAAACCTTTTGGGGCAGGAGTGCCATGTTTGATAAATAAAAAGGACTTGTGTGACAATCTGGTGTCAAACCATAGAGTGAGTAGCTAATGTATCTATTTAATTGTCATTGATTTAATAAGATGTTATTGATGCAAATAGTTAGTATTTACCAATTATAATGAACAGAATCAACATTTACTGATTCCTGAGCTTAATTTTCAAGTGGGTAATACATAGTAAGAATAGCACCATCAGAGATTTGCCTTCCAAAATGTTTCCTTCGCATACCATGTTTGCGACCCCATATCATGCACACAGTAGCTTTTATTACCAGCCAACCCTGAAAACCATCCACTTATGGGGTTTCAGCTAATATGTTTCCATAAACTTTGGCAAAATGAGAATTATAAATTATTAGAAGTTGTTCTGGAATCACTTTTATGATTTATTTAGGATACTTAAGAAAGAGAAACCTTGTATATCCATAAAAAAATCTGCTACTCTTGGTCAGCCCCTCTTCAAATTAGCAGTTCCACCGAAAGTGCTAAAATCTCCCTTTCGTAGGTTTAAAATTCATAAATTTTCATCATAAAGAAGCTAGTATATAAAAGGTAAAGGTATAAGGCAGTGTTAAATCTTACATTCATAAGCTTGTATCTTTTAAACTAAAACACTGTGAGCTGGTTAAGAAGAGAGGGGATATCCACCCAAAAATGATTTGAGGAAGGAATACACTGTTATTATAAGGTTGACATACTATGCTTGCAAAATTGCTCAGAGAATACTAAGTTTAATGAATTGAGATTAAATGACTAACTGCAACTGATCTGTTAATAATAAGCAAACTGATAAAAAACATTAAAATTATGATAATGTATATCAGAAAAAATGTCTCCATTATCAAGGATTCCATATTGAAAAATGTTTTGCCTCTAAACACAAGTTCCTCCAACCAGCATATTGCTTACAGAGTGTTTTCAAACCTCTAATTCATTAACAGCCATGCTCCAGCTTTCTTTCACTTTTTTAATGACTGTATTTCATGTTAAACAAATAAACCTCTGTAAGATGCAATGTTTTCCTGGCAGGGCCAGGAAATATTAAATATTTGGGTTTGTGTTATTGAAGAATTCTTATTGAGCAAATATGTGTGGTAGAACCACACGTATTTTCTCAATAAGAATTCTCTAATAAAGACTAACCCTGTCCCAGAATCCAAAAGAACACTTCCCCGCTTCAATAAGGAAAAAATGACACATTTTGCTTAACTTTTAAAGAAAGATTGTGAAAGAATCTGGTTTATTTTCTACATAACATTTCCATCCAAATTAAAAAGAAAAAACCTACTTCTTACTAAGAAATTCAAACAATAAATAAAAAAGTTACTAAATCTTAATGTATTTTTTAAAAACAGAAAAATCTCTTCTTATTGGAATAAAAAGTTTACCACTCTTCATCTTCTGAGGGTGTCACCNAGCTTTAAGGCTTACAAAATAATTGAAATCTTATGTGCTTATGATTCCAGTGCTAGAGAAAACAGTGAAAATTTTTGCAATGACAGTAGGTGCCCCAAAACAAAATTTTCAGTCAATGTTTACAAGTTGCAATTCGTGTACAATTTCTGGGATCTTATTTCACATGATAGTATACAGATTCCTTGGTTTCTTTGAAAATTATTTTTTAAATTATAATGGAAATGGATGGATAAATGAAGAGAAATGTGGGTGCACATAGAGGTGATTGCTTCTAACTTAGGAAGAAATTATGATGGGAGATATAGGCTGGGATTATGAAATTGGCAATAGTGTTTAGGAAAGTATTGCTGAAGCAATGCTGCTGATTAAGATGGGCATATAGTGATGGAAATTTGAACAGAGTGCTGGAGAAACTTGTAAATACCAACTGTTTTCATCAACACCTTTTACCAATTTGGAGGAGACTAGATAATAAGACAAAACTTTATCTGGCTTGTAGAAAATGAGAAAGTATACAATCTTTTCTTTTCAATGGTTCATTTACTCTTGCAAATAGGTTTGTCAGGAAAATGTGCCAGTGCTATACACTCAATCATTTGTCCATTGCAATACACTCACACTAACAGCAGCTAAACAGTCTTTTACCATTACCACTTGTTTCCTTTATGTCCACCTTTTCCCAGCCTAACACCCGCAGAGTTATTTGATGCGTTGCTATAAGGCTTTCTTAAAAATACTTAAATAGAGTACTAAAATTTATTGGTAAAATAAGCAAAAACATGAATCTAAAAAATGGGACATCTTCATCTCATAATCATCACAGCTTATGCTTTGCAAAATGTTTCAATGATGATGATGATACTATGGGTCAAATGGTTGTATGTATTAAAGCTTCAGTTAATAAGTTATTCTTATTCCTCTTTCATCTTAACTAATTTTCTAGTATTAACAGTTTTAGTCATTTTTCATATTAAATATTTTATAACATATTATTTCTTCTAATACAATAACATTATCTGATTGTAAAAACAAAGCCAAAATATTTAAATGAACAATAAAATTGTCATAAGTCATTGTAATACTGAAAATATCCTATATCCTTTTACTACATTGCTATGTTCAGTAAGAGGATGATTCAGTTGGTAGGAGCTAAAAAAAAAAAATGTGTGAGAGATTATACTTTAGTTAGGCTTCACCTTGAATTTGCATGTAGTGTATGGAACCCTACTAAAAAGTGCTGCATTCGAGAAAAAGTAGTGAAAGGTGAAGAATTTTGTAAAAATTTGTTATGACAAATCAGTGAGAGTAACTCAGAAATGCTTCAGAATGCAGAAAGGATATCTTTAGAAGGTAGAACGTTTAAACAAAGGCTTAATTTACTTAATAAGGTCAGATAAAGTACATTTTTAGAGGGTGTAGCCAATATTATGTGTTCTCCCTGTTACATAGGCAGTTCTGAAACTGAAAAAAATCAGAGAAATAGTAGCTAGAATTAGCTGTTTTAATAATTCCTTTTTTTGCGTAAGCCATACAAGAAAATAATTGATTATGGTAGTCTTGGTGCATGAACCTCCTGCCACAGGCAGAAAGGTGGCTTGCTGCGTACATATACAGATAGTCATCCATACTATTGAAAAATTGATTAATTTGTATTCCTATGTAACTTCTGGGTAACTATGACATTAAATACAAATTAGCTTATGCCAGCATATAAGTTGACATTATGAGACAGAATACTTCAAAACCATTTGAGTCTGTCATGATTATTCTCATCTGAAACTTGTGCTGTTTACCTACAGAGATTATATAAGAAAGTTAAGCAAGAAATATGACTGAGATTAGGTGAATAAAAGCCCTAGAGAATAATCCTTAGATTTTAAAGATGTCTCATGTTCTAGGTCAGCATATAGATGATATAAATTTATGACATCCTAAATTTCAAAGCAATTCTCGACTATCAAAAAAACTAAGTCATCTTAACTCAACATTTGTCCAACAATTATTACATGACATAAATATACTGGCATCTTTTGACACCCTAATGCACCACCTAATGGGTGGCACAAATTTCTTTGGCATGGGGAATTCACAGAGCATTATCCTTGTTATGCATCCTTCACTTAAATAGCCCCAAAGTAAATAAATGTGGATTTTGTGTGGAAAGAATGAGGCAAGGTAGTCTAGTGATTAGAAAATCTGCACAGAAAGCAGGAGACCTGGGTTCAAGTCCTAGTCTTGTTGCTATTTTTCACTTTAATTTACCCTTGATTCTATTAATTAGTAATGATAATCAAAGAACGTTTATGTCAATTACAACATCTTAATAAAATTCATGACATAATAAAATAGATATTACCGGTATCTCTATTGCTTGGCAACACATCAAATAATATCTAGCATAACCTCAAATAAGTTGGACATAAATATCAGTAAATCTAGAGCTATTAGTTTTGACAAAAATAGAATTCAAAACACAAAGTATAGGAGGATATGCAATACCAAAGGAAAATGAGATTAAGTATATTGGTATTACCTTCAGCAGCGATCTAAGATAGAATGAGCGAATAGGAAGAGTGGTTCAGAAAGCAAATAGTGCTGAACTTTATCATGCAAACACTTAGAAAATCTTGTAAAAATGTAAAGGAGACTGCATATAAAAAGTTAGTGAGGCCTCTTTTAGAATATGGAGAATGCTTGTGGGATCCACATGAAGTAGGGCTTAAGAAATATCTTGAAAAATTACAGAGAAAGGTGGCTAGATTCGTTTTAGGAAGATATGGTAAGCAGGAAAGCGTAATGAGGATGATTAAAGAATTAGGCAGGGAAAGTTTAGAATCACGAAGAAAAAAAGAAAAGATTAGCAATATCCTTTAAGCTGTTTACAGGATATCCTTCATATAAGGAGTTAAGGAATAGGTTAAGTAACGCAGAATGCTTAGGTACACGCAGACATAAATATGAAGTAAACTACATTAAACAAAAATCCAATACAAATTCTCTTTTCTTAACTGGACAGTCGAAGACTGGAATACATTGAATGCAAGAGCTTTAGAGCCGTACCCAAAATCTCTGAGGGGATTCCTTAAAAACATGGAAAACAATGGGACAGAATTGTGAGCTTGCTGAGGATGAAAAGTAAGATCAGTAGGGGATTGCCTGGTAGGGTAATTTACGGCGGGGACTATGTGGGTCCCGTGACTGCTACGGTAGCCATGAAGGCCTGCCAGGAACACCAAAAAATCTTGCTTGAATAAAGCAACATCTTTTATCTTTACATATTAGATAGAGATAGAGTTTATTTAATATTGAGTGTATACGGCTTAAATCATGACTGATGATGTCTAATAATGTTAACGTATTGTAATGTATTATTGTAGTATTAAATTACTGTATAGTGTATTGCATTGTAATTTTTGTATGAATTATTGTATTGTAATTTTATATATAGAAGTAATTCTGTATCTATAATAACTATGCATTAAGAGATAGATGTAATGTATGACGCTGCCACCTGATGCACAGTCAAACTGTAGCGGGTATATTGTAATAATAATATTAAAAGTCAAATAGTATTTATCAAAAATGGCACTCTTGTGATGAAAGGTTTGCCATCCTCACCCTTAAGTAAAAGAGATAACCCATAGTATTATGGCATATGATTTGTCTCATATTAAAAAGACTACTTCAATGACAAATTCCCACTTCTTGATGGCTGAACTTTTTATAAGTCCCTATAATGCATTGGTATAGTGAGAGAAATCGAAAAAATCTCTCTACTTTCATGATACATTCAGGTGGGCTCAGGAATTACTAGTTTATTTGATTCAAAGTATTAATAACAATGGTAAGCTATATAAGTTTTTTAAAAATTGGTTAACTTGAAATCCAATTGAGACTAAAAATAAGTTAAATTCATACACCAGTCACACTTTCTTTATGTTTCATAACAAATAATATGAAAGTAACTTAGTTTGAATTGTTTAAATGATAAAAATAATAAAGCTCAAAAATTATGAACATCAATAAATATTTGAAATTAGTAACATTTACAATATCAGATAACTGTTTAGGAAAGGAAGGATGGTGAGGAAGGAAGATAATAAAGGAAGAATACAAACAAGAAAACTATTAGCATCTTAGCACCAATATTTAATAATATAATTCCAAAAGTGTTTATAAAGTTTGTAGAAGAAAAAATTCTTCCTAAATAATTTGTAGATAAAAAGATAACATAAAGAGAAAACAAATCAAGAGTAATGCAATATAATTTAAATAAATTACCAACATTAACGAGATAAAAAACAAACTGTCCTCACTTTAATTACATTATCATCCAGGAATTACTTTCATAACCAAATGAAAAGTGACAGACGTAGAGTATTTACCTTCAATTGTGACTCTTACACCAACCTACATCAGATGTCAATGACATTTTTTATCATAATCTGTTTTCAACATTTCAAATATAGATTCAAAACCATAACTAGGATCAGAGAAAATAAGCAATTTCATAAATGCATAAATACAAAGAAATTAATGAATAAATATAAAGCATGGTGGCAAGGTATTTGGATGTGTACATAACTAATATAAAAATAATGATACCTAAAGAGTTCAATTGGTAACGAGTTGTCTGATATGTCAAAATTTCATATATAATATTAATCCTCCATTACATTTTCAATATCATATTATTAAAATGACAATAACAACATTGTATACTCAAAGATCAATCTCATGATGTATATCAGAGAATTTCCTACATTCAATATAAATTATATAATATAAAAAGGCACAATGTCATTGAAGACTAGATAACCACTAAAAGATACTTATATAAGCTGATGAAGATTTAGAGATTGAGCAAAAGACCATATCACAAACACTTAGGGTAGACACTTTGCCAACCATAAAAGAATTGAAAGATTATCATAACAATCATCCAATTTTCCAATATAAATTTAGATCAGCTTCAGAGAGGTGGCCATCCAAAATAAAACCGGCTCTTATCTTTTGATTAATTTAGTTTTATTTTTTGTCATTTATCTGGGATCAGCAAAATTAATAGCAATAGATTTGTTTCATAGAAGATTTTGTTAAATTTGTTCCCTTAAAATTTCTCATGGCAAAATATTTTTCTACTTAAACATTTTTCAAAACATATGTTAAAAAATGTTTTACGGATAAAAGTTTTTAATAAACTCTTTTGAAATTTTTGGAGAATGGGAAAAGTAATATTATTACACAGGATTCTCTACAAAGCAGAATGACACCGAACAAATTACATTAGCAATTTCTGAGATGAAAATAAAGATTTAAAGGAAATAAGTCAGCAGTAAAAAGACAGAGATCAAGTGTTTAGAGCAAAAATTAAGGTAGAAAAACAAATTGCAGTATGTATAGCATGCAAGTAGTATGTTTTGTGACAAAAAACTTGGCATTGAAAATTTTTTCCTTGAAAGAAGTGTAAAGCAAAAGATAATTGAATAGAAATAATATCCCATAAATAAAGAATTCTGTGAAAATGCCCAAAACAAACTTTTTGTAACAAAAATCTTATAACAGTCTCCCATAGCAAACCTTTCTGATCCCTGTTTTCCCTAAGCAAAAATTAAATCTTTAAGTATAAGATTCATATCTTCATAGAATAATCATATCACTCAATGTATTAAGTGCCCTTATGTTTCAAACAAGCAATTAACAAAATATGCAGTCATTAGCTCTCTCTGATGGAAAAGCATGATTGCAAATATCAATTCATACAAAACTACTGTAACTCAATAGTTACCTGTATATATTTAAGTCACAGTAAAAATTATATGTAACATTTTCTAAGACATTATTATTATTTTTTATTCAGAATTATTCTTATCAAAGTTTATTGCATTCATCTTCTCAAAATAGTTTCACTGTGTTGGCAAGCTATGTAATTGATCCTTGAGGTAGTTTTCCTCACTGGCTCACGACCTGAAGCTGGCCCAAAATTACTCTCAAATAATAATATTAAGAAATATTGAAATTAACTGCCTTAATTGATACTACCAAATTTCTAAAATGGGACACATTTAAAGCAAAAGGTAACATAATTTCATATTCATGATTAACTAAAAATACACTTGTCTCATCGATAAAACCATCCATTTAGACGTCGATAACCATAAAGTAATTAGTAACACATATTTGTTTAAAATATAAACAATATCACCTGTTTATAACATACACAGAAAAAATAAGGAAAACATTAATCTTTAACTTGAATAACTTCCTGTGGCAAATATTGACATTTAATATATTTGCTAAATAAATATAAAAATTATTTGTAACAATATGTTACTGTACTGCCATAAAATAGCACAACTGGAACACAGAAGAAAGAAGGATATCACTGGTTTTGTCCTCATGATCTGGAATTAACTTTTTTAGACTGACATAAAAAAAATCTGTCCAGCAGAATAAAAATTCGCTTCTTTCCCTGTCCAACAATGCCAAAATTGGCCAAACATAAAACAACAATCCCTGAAATACACTTCTCCAAGGTGAAAACTGTTATTTCCTAATTTTCCATAGGCTGAGTTTCCTTCCTGAAATTTTGAGAAAAAAGGGGAGTAATTCAACCACTCCATATTTATCATTATTTAAGTATTACATTAGTAATGTGACAGGAGAAGCAAAATTAAAGGACACTGAGCCAGGATACAGAAACAATTTAAACAACACTTCTAACACGGGCATCAAGAAAACTAATAACAATACTTCAGATGATAAGCTCATAAATGGATGAAAAAATCAACACACAGGATATTCTGAAAACTTTCTTGGACTGAAATAAGAAATATGATAACATATAATTTGTTCGAATGAAACAGTAATTTATATGCCAAAATTTGCCATTCATATTGATTTTGACAAAATATACAAGCTGCAGATGATAAGTAATACACACTGGAATATAATGGAAGAATAAAGAATACTAAAATGGACCAAGTACTTCCGTTTCTTGGTTAGTCAGTTAGAAATTGCAGCACCACACCATCTTTCACTCCTCTCTCAGAGCCTGTTGTCACAGCTTTGATAAAAGATTGCAATGCCAATGCCTCTGCAGCAATGTATAGCAATGAAATATATAACTACCAAAAAAATTGAAGACTGGGACATCCACTGTTGTTCGAAAGCCATTTAAGGTGGTGAATATACAGATTAAGAAGTACAACAAAATGGTTAAGAAGACTACATTTTTTGCATTAAAAGCTAACAAAGCTAGAAATGAGAATGCACATTATAATGGCAACGGTTGACTAATTTCTAGAACTGAAGAGAAGCATTAAAAGTGGGAAAAAGTGATTTGAGTAATCATTCTACACTAAAGCAAGAGGGAATGATAACTTAAAACACCTTAGAAAACAAAATCCATGAGCAAGCATCCAAGGAGCCAATGATTCTTCCACACAGCAATGCACAGGAGTCCAGATGTTATACCCAAAGCGTTTTACCCAAGAGATGTTTCACCCAAGTGTCAATTCACCCAAGGGATATTTCACATTTCTGTCATTTTTGACCATTTTGTCTGCTTGTTTAACAATGACAATTAATTTTTAAGATAACTGTAATTATTGTTTTTATCCTTCTATTACCTTTCTATAGAATATTCTCTTTTCAAAATACCACGTTGGAGAATATCTACTGAGCAAAAATTTCTTGGGTTAAACATCTCTGGGTGAAAAATCCCTTGGTCTTTGGGTGAAATGTTTCTCAGGCAAAATTCTCTGGGTGAAATGCCCTGGAACTCAACGCACATTATGCATACTCAACAAGGTTAACATTCCATCCTCCAAACTCATCACATTTGGAGCCCTGATAATTTTACTTCTTTCCACAACTATAGAGAAATTAAGTTAATATAGGAAAATGGGTAAGGGTGACTTTGCGCAAGATGGTACGCACCCAGGAAAAATCCCAAGGAAGAATCGACTAGAAAAAAGTCTGATGGAACCGGGAATCCCACCCGGGTCTCCCAAGTCCATTCTTCCTTGGGATTAAGTTAATATTATTTACAGAAGAAAATGTTACATAAAAAAGGAAAGATTGCATAAACTATTAAGCAAAGGGATGAGACAACTAATTCCACCTGCTGAATTACCTTTAGATGAAAATGAGGACTATTTTGAAGAGTCATGAATGGTTTCTGAAGCTGACATTAATGTACTTCATATTTATACACTTCTTAATTTGCAAGTAGATTGATTGAACAATCATTACAACAACTACCCACATTCTGCCAAGGAGGTGCGATACAGAATAATTTAACTCAATCAGTTGTAGACATATTAATATGAATAATCTTTTAATGGGAATAATATAAATGGTTATAAAGTGATCATGTACAACAAGAGGCAAAATATGATCATTCCAAGGAGAACAACTGTCAATATAAATATAGATATTTTACGTCAAAAGGTGTGCTACAATGAACAAATCAATACTATACTAAATATAATACTTTAGTTCAATAATCAGTACTATAAACAAAAAATCAACAAGCAAACAGAAATCTAAACTAAGCACAAGGAAAAGGGTAATGGTAACTTTGCATGTGAAAGTGTGGACCTGGGAAAAAACATTTTTTTGCCCCTTTTCATCTTTTTTCCTTGTCCACCTTTCCTTGGGATTTTTCTAAACCAAGCAAATTAATAATGAAGCTGATGAAAAATACAAGTCTCTTATCTCTATGAAATTTTATATGCCCTGACATCCCCTATTTATAGTCTTTTTTCTTGACAATTCCACCTTCATATTATCCAACAATTTTTGTCTTACCCCCTGTCCTTTCCCTAGCATCATATCTTTAATTCCTTTCTTTAAAATGCTAATAGTAATGAAACCACCAAACTTAAGTTTGTACAACTCAGAGTAAATTATTTTACCGAAAAGGAAAACTGGATCTGGAAATAAAAAACTGAGTATTTTTAGGATTAAAAATGTAAACAGTTGAAGGATTTATGCAAAAAAATACAACTAAAAACTTTTAAGGGTGTGGCTAAAAATAAAAATATTGTGGTCTTTCAGAATCTTGTAAAGAGAATATTTCTCATTTTTCTGTAATGAAACCAAATGCACCAAATCAAAATGTTGATGAAGTAGAACTATTTAACCCAAAAATATTACTTACTTCTCACCTGCAATTTGATGCCAGTTGTTTTACATTGCTATAATATAAAATATAACAGTTCCCAATGTAAGGAAGTTTATCGAAGAATCTCTGGATTTTTCCAATTTTGTGGGTATTTATTGATTTAGCTTTATTTATCTCAGTAACATATAACCATATTTGTGTATTACTGGTAAGTGTATTAAGCAGGTGGAAGAATATGTGGGTAGTATTTCCTTAGAAGAGAAGGGCATAGGGAGAGATCAGCATGCACTAATGAAGCTGGAAGATAGATAGACGCTTTACTGGTAAAGTTAGGCCCATATGGGTTTTCCTTCCACCAAACCTTGTATATTGTAATAACATTTACAAAGATGAATTAAACGACAAAAACAAAAAAAGAAATTACAGAAGTACATTTACATATAAGGGATGTACAATGAGGGATGACTGATCAAATGAGAAAAATTAAAGTGGGGCAAAAGGATACTTTATAGAGGTGTGCATGAGTACACATTTAAAAGAGTAACTTGAAATTTTCATGAGGAGAGTCAGAAGAGCTAACTGAAAGCAGTTGGAATCAATTATGTAAGATGCATATGCAAAGAAATCAGTAAATAAAGTCAGATATTATTGAGTCACTAATAATTATGGACAAAAAGAAACTGAGACATACATGAAAGGGGTAAGTTAAGTTGATTTGGACATGAAGAGAAGATGAACAGAACCAGAGTGGTAAATGTGACAAATGATGAAAATGTGAATGATGCAATCTTGAGAAGGATTATAAACAGTTTTTTGCGTATCAAAGGGAATGGATGAAAAGATGTATGGGTTAGTCTGAAGCAAAAGAATGTTAAAACATAAGGGTTTATCCAGCAACAGAAATAAATAGCAACACAGGAAAGAGACCAAATCAAATTTAGCTTCTTTTCATCCACATATAACATGTTCAAGGTTCTAAGGCAAAAGAATAAAAATATAGCTTCAGATAGAGTTTACCTCCTTCATGATCATCATCTATGCTGAACACAGGTGCCATGTTGCGATAACGTTTCCCTACTTTATCATTGCTGCTTACATGCCGCTCAACCGATTGACTACCATTTGGGTTCACTATGTAATCCAGCAGCTTCTCTTTCACCTCTGCTGATTTACTTCTCATAGCAGCACTGAAAGAGGAGATTAATTTGAATTGTCATTTTCTCCTAGAACAAGTAACATTTGCGATTAATACTGAAAGGAAGAGAGGAAAAGGTAACTCAGAGCACCTGGAAAACAGTATGGTGCAAAGATAGGAAGACAAACCCAGATCCTCAATTTCCAAAATTCTTCACCATTAAATAGAAATGGAAGAACGATTTTACTGTGGTTACAAGAAAGTTAGCTTAGCAGGCTTTTTTACCTCCATTATTTCCTTTGGATGGATAACATACCACAACATTTCATTTACAATATAAACAGCACTGAACTAAAGAATGCAATTACTGTATTTTCTGGAAGATAACCCGCATGTTATCTATACAAAAGATATAGAAAAATGATAAAAATAATAGTGCGTGATATACAACGGAAAATCTTGTTTCATTAAATATTGAACTTAAAAACAAATGACTAAACAACACAAGTCATATATCACGGAAGTCATGGAGTCTTTATACACATACTAGGGCAATTTTATTTCAACCAACATATTGTAAATGTTAACGCAATCAAATAATTCCATTCAAAAAACAAGAGTTATTATCATAAATATTACAGTAGTGAAAAAAAAAAAACATTCTCGTCAACATAATAACAAATTTGAAATGCGTGTTATCAATGCATTTCTCACAGAAGAAATTTTTGAATTGCGTGTTATCNTATTTCAACCAACATATTGTAAATGTTAACGTAATCAAATAATTCCATTCAAAATACAAGAGTTATTATCATAAATATTACAGTAGTGAAAAAAAAAATTCTCGTCAACATAATAACAAATTTGAAATGCGTGTTATCAATGCATTTCTCACAGAAGAAATTTTTGAATTGAGTGTTATCTATACATTATCACAGTGAAGAGATTTTTAAAATGCGTGTTATTTAGTAGGTGTGTTTTATTTACCAGAAAAATACGGTAATAAGATGTTGACAAAGCATTAATGAATTATTCAACTTCTGTTAAGCATCTGATGCCTAGTTAATTGATTATATTTTGATGATAGTGATGAGACACTTTGCAAGATTTAATGAAAAAATACAAGAGTAACTATAAGTTCTTGTTGTGAAATCCAGGTCAACATGGCAGTGAAATCCAAAGTACTTCAACAGTACAACAAAATACCTTGGTAAAATAATCTCTACATAATTTAATGAGTCTCATTAGAAATACAACCCAATGAAGATACCTATTCACAATATAAAACATTCACAAATGTAAATCTCAATAACTTCTGAAAATTATCAAATATTCTGTCAAACTCAGCCACCGATTCTATTGCCACAATGAGAGATGCTATTGATTAAATTGACAGTTTTATATTTAATTTTAGGCGTCATTTGGTAAGTTAATCATGAAAGTCAGTAACATCTTAAAAGCCATAGATAATGTATGAATTAAACTGGCCATTCAAATCCAATTTTCCAATCAAATAACACAAATGGTCAACACCAAACATTATTCAATGTCCCTTAATCTGACATAGTATCATGAAGATATTTATCCTTTTTTAAAAGAATTAAAACTTCATTATTAGTTACAAAATTTGATTTTTCTGGGGCTCAGGCATTGGAGCCAAACTCATCAAAATGTCATCAATTTCATTTGAGGTTTAAAAATATTCTGCAAACCATTTGTTGACAGTGGATTTGCATTTCAATGCCAACAGGAAGTTCTGGATCAGTGATTTCTGGAGAATCACCAGTAATCTGGAGTGTTCTTCATTCTTTCATTAAATTTCTTTCTTACCAACAAGGATATTCCATCTAATAATATGAAGTAAAAGAAGCTGAAGATCAGGGGATAAATCTTCATTACTTTCATCAAAGAAGGAATATCTTAATTTTTCTTTCTATGAGCTTGCAATTCAAATTTACACAGGGAAAACTCAGATTTGCAGATTTTTATCTAAATAACTGCCCTAAGATGAGAGATATATAAAAGATCCACATTCCATCTCTGAGCCATAAATATCTTTGACTTGGGATGAGGAATGAATTTCATAATTTATTTTTCTCAAAAAAATATTTTTCAGCAAAAATGAGTCAAAGTTACCACGAGAGACGAAAGACTATATGTGACATGATGAAGCTAAAGCAGCTTCATAGAAAAACAAACAAACATGTAAACAAGTGGGCAGCAATCCTTCTAGGAATAATGGAAAAGATCTGCCTTATAAGCAATTATTTGCACATCTGCAGTGGTAATTTTCATTAAGTATTTTGTGTGAAAGCCCAATGAACTAGAAGAAAATCACCTATTATTTGGGATAGCATCTTTACCCGTTAACTGGCAGTAAGAAGTTAGGAGGGTAGTTCAATCCAAGAAAATCCAAGAGATGGTGCTCGTAGTATCATATATCGTAAGTTTTTAGTAAGCATCATTAGTCACTAGATAGCTGTTTAAGTCTCAGTTAGTATATCACACAGTTTAAAGTTTATTGTCCATTGAAGCAAAAACTTTTGTTTATTTAGAAAAATGGAAAAAGGTGAGTTTTGAGTGGTGATTTAACACTTATATTTAAAATGCATTTAAAAACACCAAAAGAGATCAAAGCTGAGTTGGATGAAGTTCATGGCACATCTGCTCCTGTGTTTGCAACTGTTTACAATTGGGTAAAGGAGTTTAAACGTGGCCATCCACAAAAGATGAACATCGTTCAGTATGTCCAGTGGAAGTGACTACCACCAAAATGATTGACTAGATCCATGATAGTGATTGAAGAATCAAAGTGCATGAAATAGTTGAGGCCACAATCATATTGCTAGGTACAGTGTTTACAATTTTGTAATTTCACACCCAAAAAATTGGGTGTGAAAAAATCTCAACAAGATGGGTGTTGCCTTTGCTCTCATTTGCTCTTGACAATTGTGTGGTCAACTCTGAGGCTAATTTGGCGCTTTTCTGTCACAGTCCTGATGAGTTTCTGCATCAATAGATAACTATGGACAAAACATGGATACCCTACTACACTCCAGAGACAAAGGAATAGTCAAAACAGTGGGTATTTGAATCCAAAGAAGGCAAAGACGGGAAATTGTCTGGTAAAGTGATGGCCATGGTTTTTTGGGATGCAAGCGGAATCACCTACACAGATTACTTCAGAAAAGGTCAAACGATAACTAGAAAGTATTATGCATTGTTGTAGCACCAGTTGAGGAAAGAAATCAAGAAAAAAGGCCTCATTTAAAAAAGAAAAAGATCTTCTTTCATCAAGACAATGTATGGGTGCACACCTGTGAAGTTTCGATGGCCAAAATTATGGAATTAAAGTTCGAATTATTACAACATACTCTATATTCACCAGATTTGGCCTCCAATGACTTCTTTATTTTCAAACTAGAAAAAATGGTTAGGTGGAAAATGGTTCACGTTGAACAAGGAGGTCATCGCCCAAACAGATGTCTATCTTAATGACCTTCTGAAATTCTACTTTTTGAACAACTTAAAAAAGTTGGAGAGACACTTGGAAAAGTGTATAGAGTTAAAAGGAGATTATGTTGAAAAATAAAAATATATTTACACAAAATAATTTGTTTTTCTATCTTTTTCTAAGGACTTATTGAATGACCCTTGCATCTCGTACTACACTACTGACATTCCTGTTGGCAGTAATGAGATAATTTGTTTAAAAATCTTAAACTATCATTCTTGAAATTTTGGATATCTATTTTGGACACTATTTCAAGCACATAAATCCACAAAAACATTTGCTCATGGAATGCCTCATTAAGACAAGAAAAAAGTGAAAAAACTATTGATACAACATTTGCTAGCAGGGTCACTTATCAGCCAAGGCATCAATGTACTTGGTTAACCTAGAACAGTTTCCATGTGTGAATGGAAAACATACCTTATCTTCCCAAAGAGATCTTGAGAAAGAGAATTTGGACGCATTGTTTCAGATTCCTCCATTTCATGTTCTGGCTTACAAACCAAACAAGACTGAGGATTGTGATCCTGAAGACAGGCTGCCACTTCATCACCTAGATAATCATGTATTGCTAAAAAAAAGGAAAGATAACCACCATTACACATTTAAACTCATTTAGTAAAAATTACTGAAAGAGATTACCAAGAGCTCAGAGTAAAGAGAGAATCTGAATGGCTGAGAGCAAATGTAACATTTTAGCTTATGTTAGATTTTTATGATGATTTCATAATTACAAATAATAAAATATATTTTCAGATAAGTATGATTAAATGTTTGAGAAATTTTACAGAAGATATATTTGGTAACATTTCATCTTATTAGTATAATGAATGAGGAATATGCTTAATTTTGATAGTCCGATAATTCACGAATTCTTGCTAAGAAGAATCAGGTGTATAAAATAAGAAATATGTTTATAAGTTAAATTTACTTCAGTGCTTTTTGATGGGAGAGTTCCCTAATAACCTTATAATTAGAGATGTGCGAATACTATCCTCGAATACCTTAAATTCTAGATAGTATTCAATATAGGAGATCTCAAATAATAATTCTAAAAGCACAAATTCGAATTCCTTGAATAAAAAATGCGTCATTAACCCTTGGACATAGCCATTAGGCACCAATACGTGCATACACTGCTATGTTTGGCATGCTTATGAAGCTTACGAACTACATCTCATATGCACAGTGAGGAGAGATTGTATTGTTTGTTGAATACCAGGATTTAATAGTTTTGATATTGTTCGTGAATGAATCATTCTACATCAACCTACATCTACATCAATACCCTACAAGCCGCCTTTCGGCGTGTGGCAGGGGGTGTTAACACCGGATGCCCGCGCTATTTCCTTATTTTGTTATTATTGCGTACCGTTTGCGGAAAGAAAGAGTCCCTAAAACGACTTGTCCTAGCATCTATTTCCCTTATCTTGCGCTCATCATCAGATCGGCCAAAGTAGCAGGGGGGTTGCATAATATTGATAACGTCCTCCACAAACGCGCTGTCTCGAAATTTACTGAGTAATCGAAGCCTAGCTTCCAATCTCCTATCTTTCAGGGATTCCCAACCTGTGTCCGAAAGCATTTCCGTAACACTAGCTTTTTTATCGTAGCAATTTTTCACAAATCGTATTGCCTTGCGCTGAACTTTCTCGATTTCGCGGGTGTGCGTTTCATCCGCTGGATCCCAATGGATCAGATTCGCTGGATCATTGCTTAATTCTATGATACTACTATCACAAAACAAACATCACTGGGGTAAAATAGTCCAGACTATGACTGTTGTCACGTGAAGTTGAAGAAAGTTTGTTCAAACGTGAATTTCTATGTTGTTGATGCCTTAAATTTTGTACCATGACAGAATTTGCAGTTTTATTTATGGTGACATGAGAAAGCAATTTCAACAAATTCAGTCAAAACTGTATCTTTTCACCATAAATATGGTAGTGAAACATGTCATGATGCAAAATTAAAGAAAGTTTGTAAGCACTTTTGACGCTTGGGGCTCGATACAAGCTCCTTAAGAATATAAGCTTATGGTCTGATACATATTTTGATCATTAATTTATAAGTTACACAATGCATCTTTTCTTTCAAATCCAGACTGTCTACTCAATTAGCTAATAAATTTAAAGTAAGAGTATCTGAGAACTCATGTGGGGGCAATCTACGCTACTACCCTACTACGAATTAGACCCTTACCGAATTGAGCATCTACTATGTGATAAATGTTTACCTTGATGTTGTAATACTTCATTCTGTCAAGTTTGAGGTTATTGTGGAGTTGCATCTTTTCTGTAAATTGGTTATTTTCCATGAATTTGTTATTACCTTGATATTATTGGAACTAATTTCCAGTTCCACAACTAGTAGTCCAGTACTTGAGGTATTAGAATTATTTACATGGAACAATGCTCATGCATTACTTTCTGTTCTACATTACATAAAATTTAAATTTTATATTATTTTGCTTCTATGCTTTTACAGCATGTATACGATCTTTTGATCCAAATTTTCGAATAATACACTCCAAAAAGCAGTTGCCAGCTTAATCTCGTACAGTAAGAGATACCTCCACAAATGCTTTGTATGAAATTTGAAGTATAAAAATATTTTTGGTGAAGGATTTAGGACTATATCCTTATAACAAAGGCATTTATGAATTTTTCAATTATGAGATTGTTCCACATGGCAAAATTCCGCAGCCTCACCCATGAGTGCCTGCTTTGTTGTGGTAAGTGTGAGGGAGGAATTAACTCTTCCATGAAAAATCGTAAGAAATGACCTCGTAATATTTTCCAAGTTTTGAAAATTTTTATGCTTACATGGAAGAAACCCTTACTGGCCATTCACAGACCAGAAATTATTATTGTTGGCGAGATATTAATTTTACAACTTGCTGGAATGTTTGCAAAACTTGACAAACATGGATGATTTTCAAGGGCTACAACTTTTGAACAGGAAAGGATGAAGATATGATTCTTTCAATAATTAATATAGATTGAATGCATCATAAGAAATTTATACATCAAGGTCCTAACCATTCATTAAAAATTTGTGAAAGTTTTCAATTAATTGCTTAATACAATATTCGACAGCTCTACTTCTAGCTTACCAGAATTTTAAATACACTATAAGATTTCTTTCTTAAGCAAGACTTATGTTGTTCCTGTGAAAAAAAAATAATTGATATGTGAGATCAAAGTAGGAATATAATGAAATACGAAAGAGTACTGAGTGGTACATGTTCAGTGCACCTTTCAATCCCAAGCTATCTGCTACACATATGCTTGCCTGCATTATTAAAATAGGTTAATGAATTGGTCTTTCTTAGAAGTGTCACAATATTTTTGTCATTCAACCTTAACGAAAGTCCTCTGCCAGAAGAAACGTCTTTCAATATCCTGACATTTTCAGCAAAATTAGAGTTTGACTTCTGTGAACGAGTCTTCTCAAAATAAAACATACCAAAAAATGGCCGACCTGAAACTTTCTATTTATGGTTGAGAAAAAATTCCAACTACTGAGAGAATGGTATGTGCCTCCCTAATTATGGTTAACAAATAAGCTGTGCTCCAGGTGATACTATGGTAGGTTAAGTCATAAAACATCTGGGCAAACAGTGCAACCTTGATTCTTGGAAAGTAATGACAGTTAGTATTTGGATTTCTCCGAGTATAGTGGCATGCCATTGTGATAAGTCTGCTGTACAGTTTATTCCTGAATGATTTTGTTTTTAACTTTATGAATTCACTATGTCTGAAGAAAGGAGAAGGTGATGAGGGGAGAAATTAAGAAACCATTAGTGGCAAATTGTCTTTTTTGGTAAACATTTTTTTTTACCGATTTCCACAATCTCTCAGTGTTTCTGAGGAATGCAAAGAGGCTGCAAAAGCCACTGATGCTCTCAGTCAATAATTTATAAGGTAAAGAAAGGCACTTTAGTGACACCATCAAAAACTAAGAAAGTTATGCCTCCATATAAAAATGCAAGATGTGTGATTTACGATAATTTTGTAAGATTGGGAGTGAGAAGGAAAGTGCATAAAATGCTTCCTCAGAATATTTAAAACAGTGCATAAATCCTTTATTTTTCTAAAAAGTAACTCTAAGAAGTTTCCAACGTGCATATTCTAAACCCCACGGCAACACTGAATTAAATTTAGCACTGTGCAGTGTGGCTACGAATTCAAATTTGGTGAGGTAAGTTTAGCAACAGTGTCCGCTGAAAGGACAACACCCTCAACTAAATGTAAAATGCACTATAGTCATGTGATAATTATGGTAAGCATTGAATCTTAGGTCAAAAGATTTCAGTACATCGGTTACGAGTAAAAGTTGTTTTCATTTCTCTCTCTTAATGAAAAGCTGCCACAAAATTGAGGCTGAAGCCCTGGATTTTGTCACTTGTACGTGGTTGTATGTTTGTCTCTGCTGTGGATTAGTATATTATACTTGCAAATGCTGGAATCAAAAAATTGCCCCAATACCTAAAGTCTATCATTAATTCCCCATGGGCCTACATTCTATATGCATTTTTATAAAATGAGTTCAAATTTTAAAAAATACCTAACCTGTAAGTAGGAATAGGTCTTTTTAAAACATCACATCTGTTTATTTATCAAAATTCTTACAATGTTGCATTAAATGCAAATTTTTATGACCGAAATAACAATCTTCACTCAATTTCCATTCTGTTGGTACTTGACTTGATTTCTTAATACAGTTACTTAAAATATAATTTCAAAAAGAAATGAAAATTAACTTTATATAAATTCCTTATGGAAGCTGGATATATGGACATATTCTGGAGTCAAACCAAGCACTATTATGTGTACATAACCCTCATAGCCTCACAAGGAAAAAGGTTTTGGTGACTTGGCATGATAAGGTGCGCACCTAGGAAAATTCCCAAGGAGAAACAGGCATGAAAAAAGTCTGACAGGACCGGGATGCGAACCTGGGTCTCCCAGATCCTTCAGACTTTTTTCATGTCAGTTTCTCCTTGGAAACTCATAGCCTTATTTTCTGGATCAGAAAGGGTAGAAAGATGAAATATTAGGAAGTTTGTGAAATTTGATTAAAATTGATGGAATAATTTACAAAGAAGGGTCTATAAATATAGATTAGCAGTCAAAGAGAAAAATTACGGTTACTATAGATATCACACGATTAATAAAATTTAAATACAATTATAGTTAATGTAAAATATAGTAGAATGAGCATTTCAGAAAATGTCTGGAGCTAAACAGAAAATGAAAATATCTAACCTTGGTATCCACCTGTGACCATTGCAACATAATGAGTATGCTTTTGAAGGAAACTAGCAACCACCATATGAGTATACTGATCTTCTTCTTCCCGGCCAGATCCTAGAAAACAAAGATGTTCTCCTCCAGCAGCTGATCTAGCAGCCAATGACTGCCTCTGTGCAGACAACAGACCTTGGACAGCAGTAGAGAATGCAGCTGGCTCTTGAAGCATCTATGGTAGATAACATTAACATATCTTGTGTTAATATTTGTCACTGTTATGTTATGTGTAACCTTGAACTCCCTCCATACACTAACAATGGTTCTGTCCAACACAAAGAAACATCCTTCCACCCCTTCATATTTTTACTTAAACTTTCAATATTTTTAAAGAACACTTAGTTTTACCTGATTATCTTTTTGTTTGTAATTATTTTTACAATTATTTTTTCACTTATACTATTAACTACTACCTAATATTCACTTTAAGCTATTGGGTACTGTTGCAGTATGAGCATCAATGTTTAAATCATTCAAGTGAATGGGCCTAAAGATATAGAAAAATAGGTGGTTGAATGGTAAAAGAACTGAGATCCTGATAGAAAGAATACATAATTTGAAGAATAACACAAATAATACGAAAAGATGTATTTGAAGCAAAAGAGGTTTGCTAAGATATCAAAAGCTGTTACTTCATATGAAAAAGAATAGCAAGGTTATTATTCATAACTGTGGCTCCAACCAGAAAATCTAGTTTTATTAATTTATTTTCCCAGTGCCTCCACTAACAACCATTCATTGGACGATTACATGAAAGGTGTGAACAGTAACAACAGACAAATATTAAACCATTCCCTAATGAGATAAATCCAATTAGCTGAGATTCCAGCCAGGACTACGGGGCCAAAGCAATAGCATGTTAACCTTTTCAGCCACCAGTAGTTTTTCAGGTAGTTTACACTTTAAGACCATAATAGCAACAACTACATAAAAATTACACAAAAGTAACACTAATATGAATGACAATTAGAGCAATAAAAATACAGCATCACTGCAATTAAGATTAGAACACCACAAAAATTAATTTATAAAAATAAATAATTTTATTTTTATAACTTTCAGATAAATTTACTGAGAAGAAGAAGAACAAGACAAGAAGATAGCCAGAAAACTAAATGTTGAGAAGATCTATTTGTAAGACTCTAATTGGATTATGTAAGCTGAAGGAATACTTACACCAACAATGAGATTTATTTCAAAGCCATACTAAAATTTCTGTGAATTCAGCAGAGCATCCTATGTGGCTTTCATTACTTTTAAAAAACAAGTTACGTAACATTATAAACTAAACCTGATATCAAAATAAAATATAGGGTAATGATAAAAGGTAAAAACTTGCTGTATACTGAGGAACAGATAAAAATAATTAAGAACTGGCCTCTTATCAAAGATAAAAACCCTGTAAAACCTGTCCAATTAATGAAAATAAATACAGATAGACTATGTCTTCTGTAGTGTGCCATTTGCTCCTTCTGCACATGAATTTGCTTTTTCATTGTTGAATATTGCAAAATGATATTAGCTCTTTTTTGAGAACTACACTAATAAAAACAGATTGGGCTAAAACAGTGGTGGGACTCAGTCTGTTTGCATCAACCTGTTCTTAGAATTTCCTGAGTTGATTAAACTGGTTCCTAATTCTGTGTGATATGATAATAGCAAAATGATAAGAAGGTACTGCAGTCCACAATTACAAGAATATTATTTAAGAATAGGACTGTGGAATTCTTCATTCTTATTTTATCTTTTTGTAACCAAATTTCAAGCGAAATAATTAACCAAAACCAACCAAAATAATATGGGAAAAAATACTTATGATTAGAGACTCTAAAGGGACCAAGAGTTATGACAATTAGACTGTTCAATCACCTACCAGATAGCATTAAAATGAAGGGAATATTAATACTTTTAAAAATTGTGTTTCTAACTTCTTAATTTCTCAATGTTTCTACAGCACAAGTGATTATTTAGCCATGAAAAGGATATAATTTTTGCAATTAGTTTGTGACCACTTTCCTCGTGTAATTTTATTGTACTTAACTTTTGACGCTTCCTATGATTCAATATTTTGTATTGTTTCCTTCGGACAAATAAAAATATTATTATTATTATTACAGTGAATTGTTACGTACTCTGTAAGAATAAGAACCTCTCCCTAAAAGTTTTGAAACCCATACTTCTTCAGTTGTATGGATAAACATAATTAAATGTCATTTTAAGGAACTAACACAATCAATGAGGACAAATGTAAACAAAAAAAACCTCCTAATGAGAAACAGATTTGAAACACATCTGAAAGGACAGGGACATGAACCTGGATTTCCAGTTGGTCTCTGATCACTAAGTAATCCAGCCGGAGCACATAGAGATGTTGTTTGGGAGACTTTGCAGGTCCTGGTCCTGTCAGATTTTTTTCATGTCCATTTCCCTTTTGAATTTTTTCCTAGATTCACATCTTATGTACAAATTCATTATTTACTATTATTGATTATTCGCACAATCTCTGTGGGATAAACTAATTAACAGTAGATTCAGTAATAAATAAATCAGTAATAAACTTGGCTTTGTTAAGAGAATAGTTGGTGAGAGCAAAGAAAAAGTTTGCAAGTGATGTTATTTCACCTTAGTTAGGTTTCACCTTGAGTATGCATGTGGTGTAAGGGACCCTACAAATAAGTGTTGTATTTGGGAATTAGAAAAGGTGCAGCAAAAGGTGATACATTTTGTGAAGAATTGCTATGATAAATAAGTGAGCACTACAAAGATACTTTGGGACGCAGGATGGGAATCTTTAGAAGTTAGAAGATTTAATAAAAGGTTTAATTTACTGAATAAGTTCAGGGAAAGCAAGTTCATAGATGATGTAGCTGATATAATGCATCCCCCATGTTACAAAGGCCGTTCTGATAAAGCAAGAAGGATTAGGGAAATGCTAGAACATATATATTCAAGAACTCAATTTTTCTGCAAATGATACACGAAAGTAATCAATTGGGGATATAGAGACATGGTACATGCACCCCCTGCCATACACTGAAAGGCATCTTGCAGGGCACTTAAATAGACAGAAAAAGTCACCTAAAAACCCCAAGGAAGAATGGACTTGAAAAAAGTCTGACGGGACCGGGAATCGAACCCGGGTCTCCCAATTGCCGGTTGGGTGCTCTGTCCGTTGAGCTATCCCGGCAGAACATTTCTCCAAGCCATTTGGGAGACTTTGTGGGCAAGGACGTTACGAGTTCGTCCACATGGTGGCATCGTTTGTGGTCTTGGCTTCATAGAAGCACCAGCCACACAAAGTGATGGAAAGGATACCCCCTTTAGGTTGTAAACACAGGAAAACAGATAAGGGTGACTTTGCGCAGGATGGTACACTCACAGGAAAAAACCCAAGGAAGAACGGACTTGAAAAATGTCTGATGGGACCGGGAATCCAACCCGGGTCTCTCAATTGCCGGTGCAATCTCAAGTGCACTGTCCGTTGAGCTATCCCGGCAGAACATTTCTCCAAGCCATTAGGGAGACTTTGCATGCAAGGATGTTGCGAGTTCATGTGGATGAACCATCTTGCGCAAAGTCACCCTTACCAGTTTTCCTGTGTCACCTAAAAACCATTTTTTTTTGGGGGAAAACAATATATGACTACATAGTGGAATGGTGGACTATCTGTAGGAACACTCTTGGCAAGCCTTGCAACAACATACATCTTTCACAACTCAAGACTGAAACACTGCATATCTGCCAGATGAATTCATCATAAAAATGTAATCGATATACTCTAGCTTCACTTGGTTGAACACCATGATGAAATAAATATGAACTTACTTCATAGTTTCCACAAGAAATTTTTCTTTTGACTGGTTTCGACTCTAGTGAGTCATCATCAGACACAGGCTGCTGATATGATTGCGATCAAATGACTGAGTGTTCACTTTAAAGATGGAGTTCTCTTTCCACCTAATCTTAATGAGTGCAGTTGATTAAGATAAGGAGCAAGGGAATGTAGAGATCATGAGCTATTTTTCTACCTGTCACATTTGCTACACAGTAGCAAATTTTTGCTATAAAAATTACATGATAAGCTGCCGATAAGATCTGCAGGGTTAGCGGTTGTAGCAAAATTTCTCAACCTCTCCATTCACATCACAATATATTTATGGCCATTAACATGGTAAAGTTACTAGTTTCCATTCTGCTAGTTCATTAATCTGCTTTGTTATCCTTCAATTGGAGTATTATTGCAATCCCACAAATTAGAAAAAATGCAGAACTTTCTGGATGGCCCGATACATTTAAATGTACAACAGTTTAAGCTCATGCCCTAAACATCAATTAAAAATAAAAATAAGAACAGGTTGAAAATAATCTCTCAGTGGTTAATATCAAAATTAGCTTATTCCTTTGTTTAACAAAAAGTATTTTACAGTTGCCTGTGTAACTTTGGTAGTAAAAAATATTTTAAGACATGCAAAAATGTATATAAATCATAATATATAACTCCCTTTGGATGTAAGATTTTGTTGCAAAACAAATAAATAAATTTAAATTTGTATGATGATAGTCACAGGAAAAAATAAAATACCCATAAAAATGCAGATAAAACATACTAGATTGCAATCCAGATGAAAAGCAGTTGGTAAATGGCCAGCATTGTACTGCTCAGCTGGCCGGCAATCAACAAGGAAAAACTTGACACCTTCCAGCGTATCTGAATCGTGTGAGGTCTCTGCATTTGTTATCAGTTCTTCTGCAGACACAGGCAGACATAAGGCTTGCGACAAACTCACTGCTTCCATTCCGTTCTCCATTGCATTGGATCCAAACATGGAATCAATAAGATCCTACAAAAATGAAAAAATATTCATCTGTAATATAAATATCTATCAAATGAAGGACTATACATATTCTAGCAAGTCTTTATTTGGATATTGAAACAAATTTTCTCTTCTAAAATAATCCCTAAATAAAATTATACAAAATAAATCAATAGAAACCAATAGAAAATCAAAATCAATAAATCACCTGATTCTTAAGTATATCTTAACAACATTATTATCTTATAACAACATTTTTTACAGTGAATAATCTACCACATTTCTGGTACAAAGGCTGAAGTGAGGGTGAGACAATATATCCATACACCCAGCACAAGAAGCTTTTGGGGGGGCATGACAGTGTTTGTTAATCAAAATTAAAAAGCCCAATAAAATTTCCTTTTCTTGGGAATCACAGGTTTGAAATAATTTTATTTCTACAAAAAAGATTTAAATTATGCAGTATTTTAAACAAAAGAAAAAAATTAAGTTTCTGTGGTAATACTTGCTAACATATAATGATGGCAAGGATGAAGTGGAGTTAATAAAAAAACCTGCTCTCCCAGGCACCATCTGTCTTCAGTAAAATATTATAAGTGTAAGCAGAGGGATAAAATATAATTTTGCATGGAATAAACTCTTCAGTATTACTTTCTTTAAAAGCTTATTGAAGTATGCAAGTTTATGATGTGTAAAATTATCAAAGGGCACCAGAAACTCCTCTACCTGTATCACCAAAAGTCATTTATATAGCTCTGTAGGACACCAATTACACTATGAACTATGCACACAAAATTTGTCCTTAGTATATAAGTATAGCCTGCCAAAACTCTTCCAGAGGTAAATATAGAGGTACATTATTTATCATAAAGTACCATAACATAATTGAATACAATACTAAAAGTAAATGAACGGGGCATATTCTTATCATGAAATGATAAAACTATGCCCCTAACTTTCCAAATACTAATATTTCCAATCTTACCTCTGTCAACAAGCAAAACATCTAATTAGCAATGGCAAATTCGATGATCACCAAAAGTTGTCAAAACTTATTCAACTCAAATATTGATGAAATTTTGTGGAATGAAAGCATTCGAAAGGCTATCTTTATATCACACCTTCAAATAATGGAGTTTATAACTGCACTTGAATTCAGCATTGTGCTACACATTTAATTGATTTGAGACTAAGATGACTAATGATGATGCACACTTTTGCCATCAAAACCTCCTTTAGACAAGTTTAAACTGTATGTACCGCTTTATTGTTGGAATTCAAATGGTTTCTCAAGAAACTAATCTATTCACTAAAGCATTTGTTAAAATAGGGTCTACAAACCCTTAGGTGTCCATGACAAAATTCAAAGAGGTCTGTGAGTATGTTTGCCATGATTAATTTAGTGTTCAACCTTGCTATTTAGTTATTTTTTTATACTTGCTCCTAATTCAATTAAAGGATTTCATAAACTACACTTTTCAAAAGTATAATGTACGTACTTGAATAGTATAAGGAATCTAAATAAAATGTCACTGTGTAAGAGAAACCACAAAATTTTTAGGGCCAATTCCAATGGGCAAAAGCCAAATAAGGCCAAAACCAATGTGCAAAAGGGAGTCCCCAACCTAAAAAAGTTAACAGCCACTGAACTAAAGAATACAATTACTGTATTTTCTGGAAAATAACCTGCGTGTTATCTATACAAAAGATATAGAAAAATGATAAAAATAATAGTGCGTGATATACAACGGAAAATCTCGTTTCATTAAATATTGAACTCTGAAACAAATGTCTAAACAACACAAGTCAAATATCGCGGAAGTCACGGAGTATTTACTCACTTACTAGGGCAATTTTATTTCAACCAACATATTGTAAATATTAACGTAATCAAATAATTCCATTCAAAATGCAAGAGTAATTATAATAAATATTACAGTAGTGAAAAACATTCTCGTCAACATAATAACAATTTTGAAATGCATGTTATCAATACATTTATCACAGAAGACATTTTTGAATTGAGTGTTATCTATACATTATCACAGTGAAGAGATTTTTTAAATGTATGTTATCTAGTGTTATTTACCAGAAAATATGGTAATAGAATTATGCAGAAACTCCATCAAATGCAGGATTTTTTTCCATAAAAGAATGTCAAATTTACTATTAGATAGAATACCAATCACTGTATTATTTCACTGTAGCAATCCTAGACTGAAATAGTTATTATTGTTAGATAATAAAAAAACACTGGATAAACTATCAATGATTAACAATACAAAAATACCTTGGCCTACAGAATTAAAAAATTCATACAGTGAAATTTCTAAGCTTAAGTTTCTAATCTTCACAACTCGTTTTATTGTGTCACACCAATGTTAGATAATAATGGTTTAACTCCATAATGAAACCATGGTTGTAATAAACAAATAGTTAAAGGACAGTACACTTCTCTGAAATTTTTTATTAAAATATCCTATTTGAAGGTGTATAAGACACACCTTTATTCCAAAATTATGGCTCAAAAAAATCGCACTCATCTTATATATGAAGGTTTGAACTTGAACGTGAAATTCAAACAATGGCTTAATATTCAAATCTGTATCATTAATCTGTAGGGGTACCGTGCTTTCATGCAGACTTTTTTTCTTGTACACGCAGTACTAAAATGAGGGTGTGTCTTATATGTAATGAACTATGGTAAATATGGAGTCCCACTAAAGTGTCACTTAAGAAGATCTAAGATTATTCTATCAGGATACATTAAACGTGATTCAAGGGGTTCATACCTCAAAAAAGACAACAATAAAGAAAGGGAACTGTTTTGAGAGTGAGGACATGTTGGCAGTATTAATTTTAAATCAAATTTTAATCACTATGAAAACACACACATGCCTGACAATACAACTTAACTAAGTTTTAACGCATTCATATTGTAATTTTAGATTAAAGAAAGAAAAAACAAATCTTCTGAAAGTTTTTTTTAATCGTGGAAAATGGTTGACCAAGGAACTACTGTTGTTCCATCTCTTGGAAATACTTACCTTCCTATATGAGTTAGGTGTCTTCAAAGCATGATACTGCGCAATTGAACAAAAGTCCGTGACATCATCCGCAACAAGTGCACAAGGCATTGATTCCAGAGCTTTAACAATACTTTCCTTGCTTTCATTTTTCATATCTAAAATTTGTTCCCTAGAAAAATGAGAGAAATAGTGAGTAATGAAATTCTGCTTAAGAGGGGATAACTAGCAATAAATTTTTCTCAGAGTAAATCTCACCTGGCATTGACCATCATAACAAGGGCAAGAAAGAAGACAAAAAATGGATCCGATTTTTGGAAGTATAAATCCCACATGGCAAAAATGGCACTCAAGTTACAGGTTGATGCAAAAAGTGAATGGAACTGAAAGAAAAGTATTATACTTGAAAAATCAGTTTTTAATTCACAAATTACATATACTTCCAGTAAACAATAATTACCCAAGTTTTGCAGTAGAGATCTGGACTAATCTTTTTTGTGTCTAAAAATGAGCATAGTTGTGGATCATGATAAAGTAAGAGAAGACGGAACAAATGGAATGGACTCCCATTCTTTGTACAGCACCTACGAAATAAAAACGATACAAGAAATAAAATTAACTCAAAAGTAAAGCGAATAACTTAGGATACCTGAACATAGAAACAAATTACCTTGGTATAAATCGGGTCATAATGGCTTCAAACAAATTGTATGTTTCAGTTTTATGGAGTTTTAAAGCAATGAGTGGAAGAAGTATTTCTATCCATCCATTGTTTTCATCATACTTAGATTGAGTTGATTTGCAGTAGAAGGTTAAAATTGACTCAAGATCAGATATCACAGATACTTTGTCTTCATCTTCATTCCCAAGTTTATCTAAGTAATAAAGAGGAATAACGGCTTTTAATAAATAAATACCGGTGATTAAAAATAATAAGGTCTATAGAGTTCCGAGTAAGAGCGATCACTAAAATTAATACCTTCATTGATGCAGATGAGATAGTTAAACATTTTACTTCTGGAGGATATTGAAAATACATAACTTACCAACAAATTTTTTGCATATTTTGCGAAGATCCTCCTGTTCTGGTAAATCATATATGTCGTTAAAAAGTATAAATTGGTTTCCTTTATCTTGAACATCCAAGCAAATCTGCCACACATCAGCTCTTAAAGAGTCTGGAATTTTCCTTCCTTTCCATATGTTGTAGATATCTGCGGCAGAGCAATCCCTAAGGAGAGCAGTCTCTAGCTCTAAAGTCCTAAAAGATGCCATATAGAATCATTAAAAGCGAAGTATGGAGAGCACGCATTAATGACTGTCACATCTCCAGTCTAATGAAGAAGAGTAAACATCGGCGCGAGATTGTGTTGTCGATACAATGTAAACATGACGTTGATAAGAAAGGAAACATCACCAAGTTAAGCAATGACATTCCAACTCATCATCTATATACCAATTATATTTCTGGGTGGCAAAACCCTAAAACTCAAGAAACACTGCAACCTAGACAATGATAAAACTATGCACTCAGAAATAGTGAAAACAAAAATACTCCTTGAATGATGACCTTCCCCTGTCCCATAAGATACGTCCTCCCTTAACATCATTCCCCTTGTCGAACTATATCCATAAGAATACTCTGCGTGTTGTTCCAATGAAAAACTGTACAACGTCAAGATCAGCAGTTATTCCAGCAGTCTCTACGTCAATAGAGCAGGCATCGCGATAGTGAAAGTGAAACAAGATTTTGCTGCCACTATGTTAGAAACTACGCTGCACTCAAGAATTAGAACTGGATAGTGTAATGCGATTGAAACTACATTGATATCGAAGCTACGCACACTCTTACCATGAATTATCGTCTTCCTCTACTGCCATCTTGCCATTTTGATTTAATACTTCGGCTTTGCAACAACCAGAACTAAATACAATTGGTTTCACAATAACATCTGGTTTTACGGTAGAGAGCAGTACTGAGCCCTCTCCAAGTGAGTGAGCCACCGGAGCTACCTCTCCGATCACTTTCTGGCGCCTATTTGAAAGGTTTCAGTTTCGTAAGCTGGTCGATAGTTATTATTAAAACGTTCGTTGGTCATATAAGAATATACAATGAAGACATACGAAAAGAAAAACTTGGATTATTTCTGAACCTTGATTTTTATCCCATTTGTTGTTGTTGGAATAGCTGGGATAATGTAGAATGATACTATGATTTGGTTTCCGGAGTTGGTTTTTATGGCTAGTTACGCCCCTTGATCCTAGCACAGTACATAATAGTACTGTAAATCATAAGTACTTGGTAATAAAACTGATAGCGCAAATGAAAAAGACTTATGCTGAATAAAGGAATCGTCTTCTTTTGAAATTTTCAATGATATTGCCTTCTACAGGATTAACCATGGCTAATTCGTTGCTTCGAGTAATTATTATATAAATTTCATGGGAATCGTGATGGATTTATTTCTACGTTCCCTACAATTTTGCAAATTACTCGGAGTAGTAACTGAACTTTTTACCATAAAATTTCCCTTTTTACCGTAAAATGTCCCTTCATTGCGTAAATCGAGGAGGGGGATTTCGTAGGCCAAAATAAATAATTCTCTATCAATATTAAATGATGCAAAAACAAGTGGAGCCCCCCGATGGATTCTGAAATAATTTGAGAATTATTTCAGAATCCCCCCTTTAGTTTGGTCCTTGAAGTTGATACCAGTTTAAATATTTCTTAAAAGCTCCGAGAGAAGATGAGAGAAACGTCCTTAAATCATTTTACCAATTAAGCTCCGCGAGCCGCCAGTAGCGAATGATAGGGAGTATATTACCACCTTACCTATTAGCGTCTCTGAAGTTATGCTAAAGAACTACTGCTTTTCAATTATTTACTCAGAAGTATCTTTTCTAAATGTAGAAGTGTAGAAATATCTTTGCCGTAAAATTTTCAGTAAACAAAAGTTATCATTCACAACCGCGGATTTGTGGATCATCCTGGCATTGCCATAGTAAATTTCATGCCGTAAATTAACGATATTCTGGATTTCAATGTCGAATGTAACAACTGGTTACAACAGACTTCTGAAATTCCGAAAGAGCAGAAAATTTAAGTCAGGCAGACGCTATCGTCATCTGAAGAGAAGAGCTGAACTATTAACCGAACTATGCTCTCCTTCCTCTCCTCTCTCTTTCAGTGGTTTCCGAAAGTGAAAATAAAGAGCAGCGGGGCCCGTAACTCATTGAACAATCTGAAACTCGTCTGGTTATCGTCATGGCTGCTTCCAGTAGGACCGGGGTCGAAAGTCATTCATGGTCGAAATGGCAAATTGCGTTAGTTGTTGGAGCTCCAGTTGCGATCGGCTTAGGATATTGGTACTTAAAGAATTCTGGATCACACTCTGACAAAGAAAAATGTCAATCAGGCGGGAAAAAGAAAGGCTCTCAAGTAGTACAAAGTACTAACAACGGATCAGCACGAGGTGCCGGCGACGTAAATTCCAAAAGTCACCAAAATGAAACAGTAGATGCTAGAAAGGTGCAGTATCGAAGTCTTTTTCTATTGCTAAATTGTATAATTATATCATTCATTTTGATATTATATTCGTTTTTAAATGTTTGGATTAGGGTTCGTTTGATCAAGCTCAGGATTACAAGAAAGAAGGAAACAAGCACTTTAAAGATGGCAAATTCTCTGATGCTATAAAGTGCTACAATGCAGCTATTGAAGCTTGCCCTAAAGATAAAGTGTACGACTTGTCAACATTTTATCAGAATAGAGCAGCAGCTTATGAACAACTAGTAAGATTTAGTAAATTTGTTTTATTTGTTGATTCAAGTCTTTTACTTGGTTTTAATTTTGGTGTGTGTTATTAAGTTCAGTTAAAGCTAACATAATTTCTAAACTGAAATATTTTCTCGTACAGGGAGATTATGAATCTGCCAAAAATGACTGTACTCTAGCATTACAGTTGAATCCAGTTTATGTGAAAGCATTGCACAGGAGGGCAAAAGCATATGAATTAACCAAAGATTTGAAAAGTTGCCTCGAAGACGTAACGGCGGCATGCTTGCTTGATCATTTTCAAAACCAAGCATCGATTGCCATGGCAGATCGTGTGTTGCGGGAGTTGGGTAAGTTGCTAACGTGTTGCTACTAAACTTCGATATCAGAAGTCAATGAGTTATTTCACTCTCTAGGTCAGCAGCACGCTAAGGACGCAATGGCCAAGAGAGGACCGGTGATACCATCGAAACATTTCGTTAGAACGTACTTCTCGTCATTTAACAACGATCCAATCACTTCACAACCAGATGAGCCTAATAAGAATGAACCCGTTGTGAATGGAGAAACTGAACCGAAACGGTAAGCGTTACGTAATATCACTGTGTGAAGATTGGTATACAGTGGTACATATCCGTATAACCAGAACCCACTAGTTAGTTTCATCCCGTTTTGTTATTTACTCTATGTTCCACCTTAGGACATCCTTACAAGCTCACGATGTTGTTACATTCCTCTGTTTTGTATTGAAGGATGTGGGAAGTTTTGAGTTAGGTTTCAAATTTTATATTACAGTTAAAAAGTCGAAAATGCTAAATCTTGGGTACATTTTTTTTATCTTATCCATGCTTCTAATCTGGTAAAAGCTTCTGATCTCTAAGTATACGTTGATAAGAAAGATCATATAAAAATTTGAAGTAGAAATGAAATGATTTCTTCTAGCATATCAGTAACTAATATTTATTTGTAATTTAACTATATTCGTTATTATTCATAGCATTTTTTAAAACAAGGAATATTTAAAATGTACGTGGTCTTTGAAATTCGATCTATCTTTTAAAATTCCCCTCTTTAAATATGATGTTTGTCTTACTCCTCAATTGATATTTTTCTGTGCAGTTTGTCATTCAATGATGTTTGTAGCCTGATTTGAGACGTCTGTCTCAATGGAAATTGTGGAGGGTTTTCAAGCAATCTTCTCCATGTTTACTTAACTCTATGGTATTTATTTAGAGAAATTATCCTGCATTTTATCACAAGTTTCACTTTAATTTATGCTGAAATTCATAATTGCAAGAATCAGGGTCTTTTAAATTTAAGAATAAGTTAGTGGACTTGCTACCAAGATCTATTATCAAATTTTATGTATTTGACCATTTCATTTTTCCTTTAAAGAGGATTTCTGTTGGCTAAGGAAGCATTGCTGAAGCAAAGGTACCATGAAATAATACCAGCTTGCACAGAGGAGATCAACTCTGAGAATTCCAAGTATAAGATGGAAGCTCTTCTCCTGAGGGGAACCTTTTATCTTTTAAGAGGAGAACACAATCTTGTTTACCAAGATCTGGAGAAAATAATTGAAAATGAATCAGTTGATGTTAAGGTATGGCAATTTTATACAAAGTAATCTAAAGTTTAAGTGTGTGAAAGATGAAAATCTTATTTCTCTGATAGTTCCAAAATTTCTTTTCGTATAAATTGATGTTATTATTTTAAAGTGTTACTAACGATATGGAAAACATTGTTGATTTATAATGAAGGAAGTCATTTTTAGATTCTTAAGAGTTTGTGTTTATGGCGAGAAGTTAATTTCAATTGCAATTGATATGATTGTGTATTCTTCAAATTGTAAAAGGGAATATTCCTACCCTACCAGACAATTGCTAGTCAATCTTAATTTTTTGTAAAATTACTTACTAGAAAGTTATCTCCCCTAGATTGACTTGAAACACCTTGTTCTTGGTCACTTTTCCTGCTAAATAACAGTTAAGAAGCTATCTTTATCCAAAATTGATAAAAAGATATCATTTAAAATATTTTGGGTAGTGATATGTGATACCTATGCTATCAGCTTTGTGATGTGTGGTGGCTTGTTTTTTCTTAAAATTTTCCTAACTGAGACATTTGAAGTGAGAAAAGTTGCCTGTGCTAGAATGAAAAGGAATGTGGTATTATTCATAAATTTAGTAAACCTTTCGACAATTAGCCATAAATAACTTTCCAATTCTTCCATTTAAGAAGTTCAGATTTTGTTGCTGTAGAGTACACTCCATGTGATCAGATGCATCTAGACACTCATCAATACATATATTTATCTCCTTAATGGAAACTTAACAACAAAAAGCTTTATTTAAGCAAACATTACTAGCTATGGTGGCAGAGTGGTTAGCATGCTTAGAATCAAATCCCATGTTCCCGGGTTAGAATCCTGGCTAAACAGACTTTTTGGGTTAGGGAAGGGCAGTGCATTAATATCGTTTCAGACTAATTTGGACCAATTTTGATATTTATGAACAATATTTTTAGTTAACAATACATTAAAATTATTATTCTATGAATGTTAGGGTATGGTGATACATTATGCAATAAGAAATAATGTGTATTCTTGGTGTTTAAATATTTAAATTGCAGATAAATCACATTAAAAACACAAGCTCAAGCACACAATGATCGTTTAAAGTGAGAGATACAACTTTGAATCATTTTCATTCCTGTTTCATCATGAACAGTCAGGTTAACTGTATTAATTGTTTTATTTAAATGTATTTTTGTTTTAATTAACTGTTAATCTTGAACTTTTGTCTCATCTACTATTTTCTATATTTTCATTATGAACATAATAACAGAATTAATGCCTGATGTATTTAACTCATGAAAATATATTGATCATTGTATACCATGCTAAATCACAAGAGGCACAAATTTTGTCTACTGTGTCTACTCCCCATTTTGTGTAATTGTAGAAGGTAATTATTTCTAGCTTCCTTTTGCTTGTTGCTTCATCAATGCTTGTGTGATGATGCATCATTGAAATTATGTTCACATTCCTTCTTTTCTCTGGAGTGTAAGAAACCAGTGTCATTTTTTTCTGAAGTCATACAAACTTCTCTTCCTTGTCTTTTGTATTGACTGTTTGTGTGGGTAACTTATTTTTTATGATGGTACCCATAAAGCTTAACCTTTTCAACAGAAGATCTTGTGGGAGAAGAACAATTGAAAAGCAATTCCCAGCTGTGATATCTGTAAAAATCTATAAACTCCTGCAAAAGTTAAAACACCAAACAGGCACTCTCTCTATTTCATTCATACATATTATCTCTTCCCTGTTTGTGATTGCTTGTTAATTTATCAATCTTTATCAATGTTTGGAAAGGGAATGATTCCTTAGTATGGAGGAAAGATGAACCACGCCAAATTGAAAGAAGTCCTGCCTGCATCAATGTTCCACAAATACCAGGATTCATATGAGTGAGAGATAGATTGAAACTGCTGAAAGATTGCTTTAATCAATTGTATGAAAAGGGAAGTTAAATCTTATTGTTTTGTCCACCAACATTGATAAAGATTTAATTTTCCTTTTCATACAATAGATTAAAGCAACCTTTCAGAAATTTTAATCTCTCTCTCTCATTTGAATGGTGTTTATCACAGGCAGGACTTGTTTCTATTTGGCATGGTTCATCTTTCCTCCATACTATGGAATCTTTCCCTTATCAAACATCTTCCTCAATATCTTGAAGATCTTCTGTGTAAAACATTTCTTGATCCATTTCTGTATCATGCTCCAATTCATTGGCAGAGGATAAAATATGAGTAAACACCAACTCATGGAGGGATGTAAAAAATATTGAAAACTGAGGAAACACTTAGAAAACAGAATATTTAATGAAATTTAATGATGCTTCAATGTCTTATCTAACCTAAAGTTTATGTATCGAGAACAAAGTTATCCATACAACCATAGAATGGCATTCTGATATATAATCTCAACATTTCTGGGAAAGAAGTTAGCAAGTTTTTGTTAAGTTATTGACAAAATATTTTCTCTCTTGGAAAAAGTGATCCAGAGAATTTGGTATAAAGAACTTATAGTGGATGGTGTTTTTCATGACTGTTATGTAATTTCCCAGTATAATGTTCTAGAAACCTATCATTGGCTATTAAGGAATTATTTTGAGTTTGGAATGGAAAAAAATCGGAGAAAGAAGGAAAATCTTACTCAGATGGTAACCTTCTACCCTCTTTAATCTACAACAGAGGTGGTTACTTTGGCTGGAGTTAACTTTTACTAGAATGTACTTAAAATTTCATAATCTATAATTGTAATGTCTGTTTTATGAAACATTCGTGAATATTCCACCGTTATCCAGAAGCCAAAGGATGAAAACCTATCCTAGGGAAAATTTGTAGAGCTAGGGGTTATAGTTACCAAAACAAAAATAAAACTCTGACTTATTTAATGTGAGGAGTGTTTGCTTTAACCATAGAATGGGAAATATTATGTGTAGTTATGAATCAAAGTGCGCCATGTAGTTTATCAGCTGGATGGGTGATGTATGTGTGCCTCATGAACAACATCTTGAGTAGTGCTGACAATGAAATTCCTGGAGTTCTGTTGTACAGTATGGTACATGATTTTCCTCAAGGTGGTATAATACCCTTGTTGCTTAACTTGGAAATGTTGCAACATAGTCTAACATTGACATATGACCACCATTATGGAGACTAACATCCAAGATCATTTTAGGGATAATCATTTCACTGTTACTGAGCACTGGTCCATAGCACATAGCTTGATGGGAGTAGTATGATGACTGCACTAGATTCCTGACCTGAATTCAATCCCTGGAAATTATATTTGAAGCTCCTAGATGAATGGGCTTCCGTACCCTAGACCACTTTTCACTACCTGATTGAAAGTATGCATACGGGAGTGGAGGCTATCAATAAATGACTATCGTGGGCCAAAATTATTGGGGAATTCCCAGAGCAACTCAGTCATTGCTACTGCTGATAAGAGCCACTTTCATTTGCAACAAAGTGGCTTGGCAGCTAGTCTCTGAGGAGTTATTTTTAAAGGATTTTATCTTATCAACAAATGGAGTGAAATCCCTAGGGCAATGGATAGTATTTTTTATTATGATTCTGTAACATGCACCATAGATTTGAGGACATTTTGGTTAAAACAATTAAATACGATATAAAGGGGATTGATCTCTCAACTTTGTTAGTTAACTCAATAATACATATATCTCCGTTATAGCATTTATTTATCTGGTGGAATTTCATTTAAAAAAATGAAGAAAAAATCAAAAAAAGTTACTTTAATAGTAATAGATAATCAAACAAATTNGCACAATCTCACAGGACACGACTTTGTTAAGATGTTCATTGTTATACAACTGAATCCACAAGACATTTCTACTTATGTCTAATTACAAAATTATTTGCTTGCCTTCCACAGAATTTATTTATGCGACCATGGTTTCGGTGCAAATTTATACCATCATCAGGCACCGAGGCTTCATTACAACTGTGTGTGTGTGTGTGTGTATATGTGTATATATATATATATATATATATATACACATATACACACACACACACACACAGTTGTAATGAAGCCTCGGTGCCTGATGATGGTATAAATTTGCACCGAAACCATGGTCGCATAAATAAATTCTGTGGAAGGCAAGCAAATAATTTTGTAATTAGACATAAGTAGAAATGTCTTGTGGATTCAGTTGTATAACAATGAACATCTTAACAAAGTCGTGTCCTGTGAGATTGTGCCATGTGACAATGGTGGGCTGTATAAAATAATTAGTGTGTGCATACAAGTATAACATGCAGCTAGATTTTCTGTCCTAAATTATAGGGAAAAAATTGCATGTTGTACTCCAATAAAACAGTTGATAGAACTGCTATATTTTAATTTTTAGTGGTTCTTGTAATTGATATTTCTAACTTTCAAATCTTGTCTCATTAGTAATATCTTTAATTCTTTCTTTCTTATTTGATTTTCATACTGGCACCTGATCTCTGATCCACTGAGAAGATCATACCGTTTAGTAATAATGATTATAATCTTTTCAGATTTGGGATTGTTCTAATTCCATGGTTTTTGTTCGAAATATCTTTGGTGTTTAGATTCGAGTGAATGCTCTCATTAAAAGAGCATCATTACACATGCAAAAGGATGATCCAATGAAAACCATCCAGGATTTTGATAGAGCTGCAGAGCTTGGACCACACCTATCAGATGTTTATCATCATAGAGGACAAGTGAGTATTTAGATTAACATCTCATTTTTTCTAGTTCTTAAATCTGAAAATGGACTCTTGCTCTTGTCACCTTAGCTCAGAAAAATATGCTGCTCCAAAATCATAATTGTCAGCTTCTGTTCAATTTCTGTAGACTCATAATTTATGATTTATATTTTTAATTAAAGTACAGGTAAAAAACTAATCTCGTTAACAAATAAAACAAATTCTCTCCTGTGGATTCCTCCTCTAAACTTAGTTATCTAACATACCTACAATTATAATCTCTTTTGTAAAGATGTAAATGGATTTTTCCACCAGAGGCGCTGTAAATGTGATTTGAAGTATAAATTCAGATTGGATAAATAACCTAATTTTCATTTAATAACATGTAATCATGTTAATATGCTAATACAAATTATAATCATGGATTGAAATGATAAATACATTAATAATGATTTACACTTAATTGGAAATAAACAACATGCACTAGCTTTTTCTTTGTTTTCTGCTTCATTTGTGTAATAATATGATTCATTGCAGGTAGTATTTCATACTGACTAAACATTGGACTTCAGGTTTAACCTCCTGATAATTGTCTTTGTTTTACAGTTTACATATTATTATCGATTCAGATGAAATTCATTCAGGAAATTTTTTTCCATACATACATATTTCTCAGGAAAAGAGTTAAATAATTGTTTTTAATGCAGAACAACAAAAATCATTTCTGATAAAAAGCTACTGAAATGGATGACTTTCATTTTATTTTGAGGACAAGAAAGAAAGGTCATACTTAATCTTATGGAATCTCTAAGATTAAATTAGTATTATTTGGGGATATTAAATTTTGTGTGGTGGTTATCGTGGAGTGATACCTATTTCTAAGTTTCGTAGTGAAAAACATGTGAAAGTATGTTCAAAATTTAGTTTTAAACTATCGAATGACTTTACAAATGTCTAAGTACTTAAACACACAGTTTCTGTATTATTACTGTATTTACCTGAGTGTAGTACACATCAAATTAATAAGATGATCCTACCCCTTCAGATAAGGAAAAGGTTTTTTTTTACCAATTTTCATGAAAATTCAAGTTAACATGATAACATCAAAAATAGATTTTCAGGTACATAAATATTTAGATAGTGCACAACAATACTTTTAAAGTGAAATTTGCATAGTTTGTATTCCTACAATCTGTTATTCCAAACTTTTAATTACTTCATGTTAGGTGGGTGATGACATTGAGATTGATTTAGTATTCTTTTGCATAATAACAAGTATCAATTACATATCAGAGAAAATGTAATACAAATGTGATGTTTATATCACGTTTTTATGATAGCTGAGTTTGCTTCTTTCACATGAACAGTAGTTTTGAATACTACTGTCAAGGACATTTTGTATACCAAGGATTTCTGGTAATTGGAAATAAAGTGGCATTTCATCAGCATGTCCTGTCTGTGTACCATTGATACTCTGTCAGCTTATTTTAATATCTCCATGGATTTTCTGTGCAATTTTCATCCTCTGTAAACCAAGCACATCTCTCTGCATACAATGTTCAGTTTATCCAAAACTATCTTCTTACAAGCAAATTATTTTCGAGGTTAATCTTTAACTTCTCTTGTGATGTTTTAAAGTTATCCAAATGCAGCATTGAGTTTAAAAATGAACATGTAATAACATTTCTGTGGCACTATTGGCAATTAGCTTAAATGATACACAGACATTATCATGTCATTATTTTTAGCAGAAACTAAGCACAGCAAACAAAATTTTCTAGAAAACTGAACATAAATGTATTTAATGCATAGTGTTCTCACGTTTCATTAAAAGATCTTAGACATCTAAGAACATGGATTAAACTTGTATAGTAACTATGTAGACTACAAGAACATATATACTGGACAATGTGTGAAAAATAATTGCTCTTACTATATTTTAAAAAAGTTATTTTTATGCTCGATAACATAAGATGACCCCACACTTTACTGAGACAAATTTAAAAAACCTTGTCTTTTAATCGAGTAAATACCCCTTATATTGTATTTCAACTCATTTGATGAAAAATATTTTTATTCGGTGCAGTTTACTATTGTAATCTAGCCACTCCATTCTTGTGTGATGCATCTTTTTGCAAAATGCTATAATTTTTATAGTCCTAATTCCAATTCGATTCTTTTTTCCAGGTTTATTTACTGATGGATAAGGTTGATGAGGCTTTGGCCGATTTTAGGAAAGCTGTTGATATTAGCCCAGACTTTCCAATTGCTTATGTACAGAAGTGTTACGCTGATTATCGCTATGCTAATACCCAGCGTGATAGTGAGGCTTCCAAGAAAGCTTTGGAGTCATTTGAAATTGCTATCGCTAAGTTTCCTAAGTGTGCTGAATGTTTTACTCTATATGCCCAGGTAAGATATTAATGACTTGTAAAATTCAGTCATCTGATTGTACATAATTGACATTACCATTATTATTAAGGTGCTGATTGAGCAGCAGGAGTACCAGAAATCTGATGATTGCTACAAAAAAGCTATTGAAGTTGATCCTGAAAACGCTACCCTTCATGTTCATAGAGGTATTACTTTTGTAGTATAGTATAGTTTTGCACTTTCTTAGCACATTTCACCCACAATTGATAGCACGGAGTTAAGTATTTTTATGTAATGAAGTATCCTATTTATTGGCATATAGCATGCACTGTTCTTCTTAAAATTTAGGACTGAAATTCTACCTGTGTGTTATACTTGTATAATACTTTTCTATTTGAACTTAATAGAGTAAATAGCCATAAATTCATTTTAATTACCTTTTCATGTATTTTTTTAGTATTCCAAATCAACTCTTCTCTTGAAAAGTTGTCAATGCTATAATAAATATTGATATATTTGCATTTTGATTCATTGACAAAAAACTCCAATCTTTTTACATTCTATTATTTTTTTTATCAAATTCCCCTCCTTAAAATCACAATACGTGACTTACACCAATAAACATGGTTAATTTCTGATGGTTGTTTGCTCTTCTTTTATCAGTTCTTTTGTGTTTGAATTGTTGAATTTAAAGTTTCTATTTTCTTCAACATCGAAAGAATATCTTGGCTCTTTCTTCAGTTCTTATTGAAATGATCAGTAGTTCCTAATTTTTTAAACTGAGGTGATATAACACTTGTTCAGTAATAGTTTTTCACAAAAAATTGAATGTTGGTAAGCTTTGTGTTAGAGCAGAAACTGGGAATGTATTTTTCATTTATATTCTGTCATTTAGAAAATCATATATAGAAAACAATGACTACAAAATTTATAGAGTCTGTTGTCTAAACTGAAGTTTTCAAATAAATATGGAAAATTATTACTCAATATCTTTACATTCTATAAAGAGCCTTCGCATATAAATCCTGTCTTTCATCTAGTATTCTACTATTATACTAGTCTACTCCTACTCTACTCATAGGCTTACTATTTGTCTGGTTTTGACTAAGACCATTCCGTATTAAACCATGGTCCCGGTTAGGTTTTCGTTGTTCTGGTTTGATCTGAAAACTTTTAAGAAAAAGAATTTAACAAAGGATGAGAGATGTAAATTATTGAAATGACTTGAATGAAAATTTTCATAAAGTTGTGACACTACTGACTTCTTAAGTTTCATAAAAGCATATGAAACTCAGACTAGTTTAAAGACAACAGTGGTTTCAGAATTTGGTAAATCCTGGTTTCTTACTGTTAAAATATGGAGTTTCTGTAAATACTTCTACTACTTTTCTATAAATTTAAAATACCACAGATATTTGTCCATAGATAGCCGCTATAGCTAGTGTTACAGCATCGATTACTCAATTGGGCCATAGGGAATCTATTGTCAGCATGATATTAACTGACTTCCTTCACTTTTAATGATATGATCTGAATTATTTTTATAATCTAAATCCTGTTTCTGTAATTGATGTATATTCCTGGAGAAGGAATCTCATCTAAGGAATGATATTCATAAGTTTCTTTGCTCAACCATAACCTTTTATTTAACAGGCCTCCTTCAGTTGAACTGGAATGGAAATGTAGACAAAGCTATAACTTACATCAAGAAAGCCCTTGAGATGGACGATAAATGTGAATTTGCTTATGAAACTCTTGGTACTATCGAAGTTCAGAGGTATGTATTGCTAACATTGTGTGAAATCCAACATTACTGAGTTTGAATGTTTTAAAACAACTCCTTATTTCAGGGGGAATTTCTTAGCTGGAGTGGAGCTCTTTGACAAGGCAATTCAACTGGTTAAAACTGAGTTGGAAATGTCTCACTTGTTTTCATTGAAAGATGCTGCAAAAGCTCAAGCTGTTGTAATCGAGAAGTACAAAATTCCTATACCTACAAATGATTAAGAAGGCTTTCATCTGGGTTTTGTATTTCAAGTATAAGAAGCTTGATGGAAGTGTAGCACTCTTAATGCAGTGTGGTATGAGACCTGTCTGTTATTGGAAAATGTTTAAAATTAAAAGTGGTTTGTTGAATTTAGTGGAACCACTTTAAACATGCATTCCCGTCAAAAATCTAATCTGGATATTTATAACTATTATTGAACTTGATCATTTGCTATGGCAACAAACTAATGGTTCTCCTCATAAAATTTTTGTCTATGATAATTGTTGGTGACTTGTGAAGTTCTTGTGAATTTAGTTGGTTAAAACATCTCAAATTCCATCTGGCTAAATTGTAAGCAAGTGACTATTTGATTCCTAAGATTTTATACTGCAGTGAAACTTATTTTTTTCAGTCTCTATTTTCAGTGAAAAGGTTTTTTTCATTGAAAACATTTACATTATAAATGTAAGAAGATAGTAATTGTGGAAGTATTGTGAAGACCGTGTATCATTTTCTGCATAGTAATTTTTCTTTGAAGGAATTTTGGAACAGTCTGATACATGCAGTTTGGACTTGGCTTTTTATCTGAGTCCAGCATGTAGGAAAGTTGCAAAGGTATTGACCTCCGCAATGTAATTGCTTTCATTACTACTGAAGGATACTGAATAGGTGGATGTTGATGCATTTCTTAGTTTTCTGTTGGGCTGGAAGACTGCCAGTTGTATATTTGTCTTGTATTATTCAAGCACTGTAAATAGAATTTTAAAATAAAACTGACATATTTCAGCTGTGTTAACTTCTCTATTTCTATCAAAGAGGAGCTTCATTGGAAGAGCAGCATAGGTGTGGCAACTGCAAAGGAGAGATCTCTTCACCTTTTATTGTATTTTATGTAAATTTTCCTTTTCGTCCAGTTTATCTCAATTACATTTGTTTAGCAAAATACAGCCAAGTCTTTTTGTGTCATTTATACATGGTTTTTTTATCATGTTGTTTTATCATAATGTAGTGAAAGCTAAGTTTAGGGTGAATTCTGTTTTCAGTCCACCTGTATAATTCTACCTTGCTTGCCAATTTATGCACTTTGCTGTCTTTGCTTCATCAGTCAATCTACAGTAGTACAGTGCATATTGTCTTTCAGTGTGTTATAAAATTTTAATGCACATATCAGTCTGTTTTCCTTGTGTTAATGTGAGGTATTTTTACAAACAAGTTTTAAATCAACTTTTCACAATGTTTGCATTAATTTTTTCTAATATCCCACTGTTGTTTAAGGTTTGTCACCGTTTAAGTTGGACATTTTATTCTCATATTTCTACCATATTGTGACATTTTTGTCCCACAATCTTCTGCATATCATTAGTAAAACTGATAAGTTCAAAATGTATGTGCTATGATAAGGATAATTTTACTTTACAAAACGTAGTGAAATCATACTTAAAATCTCATAAATTACAACCAACAGTGATGGCCTGGAAAGATTTATTTTTAAAATTCTCATTGCGTTAAAGTAATCTGAGATATTGCTGGAATGCATATTGTACCGTGTGATTGTATTTTGGTTAAGTAAAAAATTTAGTTTTTGGTTAATATAGTTTGTTTTCTTGTGTGATGAATCTGCTTAATGATTTTGTGTGAAAACACCAATTACTTGCATGAAAAAGTTTTTCTTTAATTCAATGTACCCCTTTAATTTTCCCTTGGAGCCCTTGGCACAATGAAGAGAAATTCTGGAACTAAGCACTTACCTTAGAAAAAACTGTTTGTGTGTGTGTTTATCTACCCAAGGACGAGAATTTACAAAACTTTTAAAATGAAAGATAGTTAAATAAATGTCCTCCCTGCACTCATTTTAAGCTACTTATTATTTTAAAATAACGGAGATGGTTTCGGCCTTTACTTGGTGGTAAATCATAACGAAATATGATTGGAAAACTTTTATTAAAGTTTTTCCAATCATATTTCGTTACTTTTTATTTCCCTGGAAGTCCTTTGTTTTAAGTATAAAAGTGTTCCCATGAGAAATGGCTTGTAACTTGAATGTTATTGTTTGCAGGCTTTACTCCTTTGGCAAAATTAAGAAAAAAAGGGCCATTGAACGAGGAATCTTATTTTTCATGAATTATTGCTTTCAATTTGAAATTGTGAGAATTTTTACAAAATATTCAAACATTTTGGGGGATTTTGAGGTTTTAAACAGTGTCCTTGATGAAAAAGCCAGTTATTGAATCTAAGATCATGTTTTCTCCCTTGCCTATTTGAAAGAAATAATGATCAATGATAAACTATATGAAGAGGAGGCAGTTTAATCATTTTGAGTTTATAATGACATCATGATGTCAAATTTATGACAGGATTGTTTCTCCATCATGAGCTGACATCATGGCTCAGTCTTTCATATTACAATGTAGACAGTTATTTGTTGTTTTTTCATGACCAAGGGGGTTAGAAGATAAGGCTTGAGATTTTTAGCGAAAATTATTTTTACAAAGGAAATTTTGTAATGTGTTGAATGCCAAGGTTACTGTATGGATTTTAAAATGGTATTCTTTCCTGAGAACTTCTTTTGTCAGTTTCTGCATCTTTGTTTTCTGCTCTGTATAAACTAAGTTGAAAGTTGGAAGCAAAAATTAAAGAAGGTAGCTATATAATTGATCTATGGTCTGGATTATAGATTTCTAAAAAACTTCTTCCATAAAGACTGTCCTTTTGCTGAACTCGTTCATTTACATGAAACTTGTATTTACTGTGGAAAACAGTTTAGGAAATACTGGTCTGTGTCTAACTCTGTGTTAAGAGATCTTAATTGGACTGATAATTTTAAAAATATATATTTCAGATGTGGCCTTAAGTTGATGGAGTTCAAAAACAGAATTTTAGGGTATTCATCCCTGGCCAAACAAATTATATGGTAATATCCCATCAATATATTAATTTGTAGGATAAAAAGTAAGTTTTTTGTCTTAAGAGTGCATTTCAATAAAATATTTACCTACAGCTAATTTTCTTTGTTTTCTAATTATCTAAACATGGTTATACATAATTTGTAGAATTTAGATTTGCCAATTTGGCGGCATTCAATTTCAAGGCTATATATTACACCTTCAATGAAGATGGCTGCCTCAGGCAGTGGACCCCCAAGTATGCGTGGAGGGGAAACTAAGTCCCCCACACGTTTATTTTTTAAAGAGGCAACACGAGGCAGAGCCTTTAGATCGTCCTCGGCCCCGGCTGAGGCTACCTGACCGGATACGCCGGTTCAAACGCTCCCTTAAGTTTTTCGACTTAAGAGATTCCTCTGACAGTAGGCTACTACGGCCACTCCTGAGGTACGAGCGCGTCTAGCGATACGCTATTGGTTATTGGTTAGGTGAAAGGAGTTGGAACAGGAAGGAAAAGGGTACCGCAGCCCATACGAATCCATCGCCAATGATGGCCTGACACGGCCCAAAAGGATGAAAATACCGTGCCAGGGCATGGCCATCCCCGTACTTCCAGAGTTTTGTCAGTACCCTGGGACGAGAGACTGCCGTCACTCTCCTCCAGAGCAACTAGGACACCTACTGGTAGAGGCCGACCCAACCCCGTCCTAGCCGGGCTATTGAATCTCCCAGCCCAAGCTTCCCCCCAAGCTGGTTTCGCCATCGCTGCTTTTTAGCGACTGGGACACACTCCCAACCGGTCTCTCGGGCCACGAAAAGGCAAGCAGTTGGCTACCTTAACCGAGAGGGCTGCCTCAGGCAGTCATACATGTCTATTGCAAGGGACATATAGCTGCTTAAGGCTCCCAAGTGGCTTTATTAAGGATTGCAGTAATTTTAATGGCCAGCCATATTTTTGAGTTCAAGTTTTTTCTACCAGCTCTCAGTAGTTGTATTATTTACAAACCACTTTATTACTGATTTTGTGTGTTTTTTGCTGTGATTGAAGATGTTTCCTATCTGCAGGCATGCTCTTCCCTTCGAATTATCAGGTAATTACAAAATTTCTCATTCACTTTCAGTTGAATGTTTTATAATAAATTACTTAATTCATATTTATGTTTCTGACATTTTAAGTGTTTATGATTTGCATCTAAATGCTTAACTAATCTTGTACCATAATTACATTGGAACTGGTATTTTTCTTAGATTTTTGTCTTTTCTTCAAGAGTAATAAAAACTTAACAAGAATGGATAAGAAGCATAAAAGTGATAGTATGAGTGTGGACCTATACTCTGATTGTAAATATTGTTAAATCATGTGTTTTTATTTCTATTTCTGCACAATTGATAGTTTAATGCATGGTTAGCATAGTGAATTTATTCTGTTATTTTTTTCAGTAAAATGAAAAATTACTATGCAACAAATCAGCAAATTACCACAAATTTTCAAAGAAATTGGAGTTTCTCAAAAATTATAATTTTGTTTTTTTTTGAGATCCATTTTTAACAAATTGCAGTGCATTATTTGTATCAAATGCATAGTAGTACGCATTCCTGAATTTTGCCTGCTAATCATATCATTATATTTAAATTGCATTTTTGAGTATGTTTGTGCTTATTAATATTCAACTTTATATTAACATTTATTAATTTTAGGCACATAATTTATTTTATTGTTAGCTATATAAGCTTTTTTATTAATATTTGACTAAAACCCTAATTCTACAGTCTTATATAATAGTGGTATTATTATGAAAAGTATCCAACTTATCATGCAAATGCTGAACATTATATTGTCTTGTACGAGAGCTGTATGATAAGTACCCATGTTTAGTGACTGATGGCACCACTGACACAAAATGTGTATGCCATATTTTAACGCCATCTTTAGATATATAACTGTCAAAAATTCAAACAGATTAATCAAGTAGTTTTGTTTTGATAGCTGTTGAAAGTAGTCAAGTTCGTGTTTGCTTGCCACCATGGAGAAAGAGCAATATTGATCAGTGATTCGATTTCTTTTTTTGGATGGGAAGACATGTGAGGAAATCAAGGTGAAGTTGCATGCTGTTTATAAGGACCATGCACCTTCCATGACTACCATCAGATGCTGGTTTAATGAATTCAAGAGTGGCCGAACATATGTTTTTGATGAAGAGCTGTCAGATTGAGGTGACTACGGAGGATATGGTTAACAAAGTCCACGATATCATGCTAGCAGATCACCGTGTGAAGATCAGAGAGATTGCTGACATTGTAAACATCTCAATTGAATGCATACAAAGTATCCTACACGAAAACTTGTGCATGAAAAAGCTATCTGCAAGATGGGTGCCGCATTTGCTCTCAGTGGAGCAAAAACGGAATTGCACGACAACTTCAGAGCACTGTTTGGACATGTTTAAGTGCAATCCGAAAGAGTTTCTACTGTGTTTCGTGACTGTTGACGAAACATGGATCCATTACTACATACCAGAAATGAAAGAACAGCGGATGAACCCAGCAAACCTGCTCCGAAGAAGGCGAAAACGGTTCCATCGGTCGGAAAAGTCACCGTTTTTTGGGTTTCATGAGACATCATCTTCACTGACTATTTGGAGAAGGGAAAGACAATCATGGGGCAGTACTATGCTGATTTTTTGGGCCAATTCGATGCTGAATTGAGGAAAAAAACGGCCCCATTTGACAAAGAAAGAAGTCCTCTACCATCTTGTCAACCCACCAGCTCACTTATCTGCAATCGCCACAGCAAAACTGGTCAAATTAAGGTATGAATTGCTACCTCATCCACCCTATTCACCAGATTTGACCCCATGTGATTTATTTTTGTTTGCAAACATGAAAAGATGGCTTGGGGGAAAGCGATTCATGTCAAACAAGGAAGTCATCGCCACAACAGAAGCCTATTTTGCAGAGTTCGACAATATGTATTTTTTCGATGGCTTGAAAAAGTTAGAATATCACTGGACTAAATGTATTGAGTCGAAAGGAGACTATATTGAGAAATAAATTTAAAAGAAGTTAAAAAATGCGCTTTCTTGCCTAACACAGGTACTTATCATACAGCCCTCGTATGTACTTGTTCAAATGTTTGACACCAGATTTCTCAGAACAACCCCAAAATGTCCAAGAAGTTAATTTTTATTGCAGAAACAATTAATTTTTTTGTGATTATGGATTATAAATGAATATCTTATTTCAGTGATTTTATTGCTGTTTGATATTTAGAGCTAAAGATTGCTTAATGTTCAAAATGGACAATTGTTGATAAAATATGCTGAAACTTTGTCATTACTTTATATCAGAACCATTGTTGAAACTGATTATTTATTATGTTGCCATTATTACCACATTATGTAGGAGAATCAGGTCTGTTAGGAAAAAAACAATGGTAGGTGGCTTACTTTGTTTTTAAATTTCTCTCTACTCCATTTTAACCAATACTATCTCCAATGTAAAAATGACTTCTCTCAAACATCAGGGACATTTGCTCTTTGGTGAAAAATTTTTTTCATGAATTCATTTCATTCCCATGAAACACAGGTATCTCAGGCCTCTATTTATGTAATGTAAAATTATGTTATAAATAATATATTTTTCTGTCACAATTCAGCTGGATAAATTACACATTACTGGGTTTTTCAATTTTACAGATGACCGATGACCAGAAATACCCATTTCTTGTCCATCTGTCCAGGAAGATCAAGGGGCTTCAACTTCTGATAAATTTCAAGTTATTATTCTAGATATAATGTAACTGTTCTTATTTTTTGAATTGGCTATTAGTTATAGAGTTTCCTTTACTAATTTACTATGCATTCCTTAAAAGCTAAAAGGAAATGGAAAAGTGTTTGCAAACTTTCTCATAACTCTTAGGTAACAATTCAGTTGGCATGGACAATTAACTGTGTCAATTTAATTAGTCAGTTGAATGGCTTTTCCATGCAAAATAAAAATACCCTTCCTTAATTCTAGTCAGTTGAAACTTGAGAAGTTAGATTACGTGGAAACCTTAAGAAAAACTAGAAAATAACCCTAAAGATGTCTTGCTTGGGAGAGAAATTTAAGAGGAATGAGGAAATCTGATGATGGTGTATATGCATTGAAATTGATAGATAAAAGAGATAATTACCTCAAAACATAGTGAAAAATTTATATCCATAAAATGAAGCAAAGAGGCAGAAAGAAAAAACACTGAATAGGATTGTTGAATACAATTATATGGGAGGAATAGGTGTATTAGATCAAATGATGGCATACTATCCTGGTTACAGGAAAACATTAAAATGGTAAAAAAATTGCAGTCCAGGTTTCTAGATTGTTAACATTTTTAAATCATTCAACTTTTTCTGTAATGAAGAAAACATAAAGCAAAGTCAGACTGCAAGTAATAAAACAGTCAGCCTCTAGCAGGAATCATTATCTTCAGCTAGAAACATTTCATTTACAGAAATTTACAATGATATTAAATCACAGACTAAACAATTAAATGTTTTAAAATTATAGAGTTGTGGGAAATGGAAAAGTTTTAAGCTTACCTTGTATTTCTTTATTCTTTCATTTTGTTTTAGTGTCTTCGGAGGGTCTCTGGGTTGATAGTACAATACCACATTTCAGGTTTAGCTATTAGGGATTAATATCCCATTTGGGGAAAGCTTAGTTATTGAATTGTATAAAATTTGGATTTATTATTATATATTTTGGATAAGTTTCCTGAATACACTGGATTTAATTGAGGGTCCATTATAAGGCACCGAAGTATGGGTCCAGTTTAAGAATGTATCAGAGGTATGGTAGTGTTTATATGTCCTACTGTGGCCCAGAAAATAGAATTTAAAATTTCATATGAGGCTACAATATCAAGGGATTTGAAGCTGAAATACATCACATATAACCTTGCAGTATGCAAGCAACTTTTACTTGTATTTAAATAGAGAAAACCAATTTTTTTTCAGGTACTGGTCTACGACTGATACAATGGTTAACAACGCAAAGGATGAGCAGTAATGAGTGAGTCTGACAAGTTGGTGGGAACTTAAACCTATAAACTTTGTTTACCCAGCAGATGCTATACCGAACGAGCTAACTAGCAGAACAGTTTTGCTCTATTTTTGGAACACATAATAGGACTAGCAAGACGTGGTTCTGAAACAATGCCTCACACCATCACCAAGTCTTAAATATGAGGTAGCTGATCTACATAAGGATGGAAAGGTGCACACTATTAATTTAGGTCACCACACAATGAGAGGGAAGGAAAGTATCTTAGCGTGCTTAAAAGTACTTTCCTTCTATTTTGGGAAATGTTTTTATATTCATTCAAATATTTCTTTGAAACCTAATGCATAAGGACTCAGCAATATCTGCAGCATTTATTTCTGACTGGTTTCACTGCTGAGGTTGCATCTTCAGCTGAATTATTTATGGGTAAAAAATTGTATTTATTGATGTTTTATGATAAAAACACAATAGAAGTCTGAAGGGGGATGGTTTACGATTTTGAACAGAGTTCAATTATTTCATCATTCTGCAAATTTTAGTAATCTTGTAACTAGTGTGTTTGTGAAGTAGGGAAAGTGCTGAAGATGCAACAAGTTTTCTCACCTTCTTCAAGGCTTATTCACTTCGAACGTTAATGCATTGGCTTACTACCCATCTCTATGTTAATCTCAGTTTTCTCCCTCCCGAATCTTTCATAGTAGCCCTTCTGCATGAAAAATGTCATTTTCCTTACCTACCAACCATCTCCCATCAGTGTTACATTTTATTGAATTACATGCGGTTCTCTCACTCACACATACGCAAGCAAATGAACGGTGGGCGTAAGAGGTCATTCCTGCATTCGATCTAGAGTTGTGACCATCCCCTCCCCTGCTTTCTTCTTCCTCAACCTCCGTCGATTTCGATTGCCTTTTCCCAGAGCACATTCTATTTCGCATCGGCGCGCCTGCCTGCCTGCCACCCTACCGGCACGGCTGTCTCGCGGAATCTGCCTACTCCGCTATCTAGAAGAGATCATGGAGAACTAATTGTAAGAGAGATGAAAATTGTCTCTCGAAGGTGCTGCTATCTGCGGAAGCTGGTATGGCGACGATAGATAGGTTGAAATAGAGGCGGGCGATAGTTATTCGTATTCTCTACATTGAAGTTGATTTAACTGTGCGGCTTAGCATGAAGTAATGGTGTGAGGGGTATACGTGAGTATGTATGAGGGCAATATTTATTCCATTTTCGTATTTATAAGTCTCTCTAACTTCATTTAATTCATAAATTATTGATTCCCCCATTTAATAACATCACTGATGCGAGATTTCAAAAGAATTTTGTAAAATCACGTCCAAATTTTGTTTTCATATTATGTTGTTACCTAGTTTAATAGTTACCGCTGAATAAGGTTGCTTCCGTGGACTCCTATCTTGACTTATTACGTATTTCATTTTAGTAAGATATTAATTTTTTGTTCAGTAATGTGCTCTTTCTTTAATCATGTCTTATATAATGTTTCCTGTATTAATTTCTTAGCTGAATGAAACATGAATTCTAACCTTCACATTTTCCTTTCGACAGCTTGTTAGATTGTTATTTTCTGAAAATTTCATACAATTTAGATTCTATCAGTGGTAACTGAAGAGGAGAAATAGCAAACTAATACTGCTTGCAATCTGCCATAAAAAAGTGAACCACTATAATCACTTGACATATCGTAGCAGAACAATAAAATTATATAATTTCAAACTACATTAAGGTTCATACCTACATACATTTTTTTCGGTCGTCTAAGTCTTGAAATGAGCTCGTGCGTTTCTCTGGGTTAGAAATTTGGACGCTGTTTTAAATTATACTAGGGGAATTTTCTTGCAAAAATTAGAAGGGTTTTGAAAGCCCTGCTGATGGATATGAAAGGACGAGAAATAAGTTCTTCATACGTTAGGTTCGGTTTTATAGAGAAATTACCGTGGTCATAAGAAAGAACATCAAGCGTTTTCATTTTCCTTGAAATGGGAAGTGGAGCATGGGAGTAAAATGCATGAGTCATGGATGGAGTTGGTGAAGGACTTTGGATTTGAAATAGGAGAATGAAAGGGCTGGAGTTATAATTTGTTGTTTATCATTCCATCCGTCTTCCATTCCTCCCATTTTGGCGTAGAAGGTTCATTTACCTTGGGATTCACAACGCCTTTTTTTATTTTCTGATAGCCTTTTACGTCCATTGTATAATCTAGCATGGTTTGCCTTTGTCTTTCCCTTGCACTCCAACGTCAATTAATTTCTATAATAATCCCTATCTTATCAATATTTGACTCAATCATATCCTTACTGTCTCTTTATAACTTCAATCAAAACCCTCTCCTTTGCCACTAATACTTTGTTTTTCTTTCAACCCACTTTACCTTTCTACGTTCCATCTCGAAGGCCTCAAATCATTAGATATCCACCTTTTTTAGTATCAACGTTTCACAACCTTCCAGCAAGACACTGCGCACGTGGGTTTCACCAATATTTTTTCTAATTCCTTAATTCCTTTAGTCATCAGTTCCCACTTCATGAAAGGGAACTGACAAAACCATTTTCTCAAAAGCTTCATGGATAGTGCTATTCTTATTTTTCCCAATCTATGAACCTTCCTACCCAAGAAAGAACTCTACAGAGGTCGGGGGTTGATCCAGCTGTACTAATTTTTCACTATAAACCCTTATCGTTAACTTAGCTTTCTTTTCTTTGGCAAACATCATTATTTCTGTTTTCCTCCCGTTATTTTCATCTTAAACTCCTTTCTCAACATTTGGTACATTTACTATAACTGTTAAACTTCTTTCGGAATCACGTACAATAGCTTTGTGGTCTACATATCTTACTGATTTCAAAACTTCCACACAATCCTCACTCATATTTAAAGTGTGCTGGAGATCCTCTGGTGGTCCTTGTCCTACTTCCATGTTCAACTCCCTCTCTCTCTCATTCTGGTTTCCTATCAGCTATCCTAACTCGCGCTGATTGATGTAAACATAATTTTAGTAAAGTAATTCATAGCGAGGATTTTACCAATCTTTCCCCAATTTCCTCATCAAGGTATTTTTTCATCAGTTCCCTCCGCTTCATGAAAGATTCATTGGTTACTGCTGTTTTTCTACAAACTTAAAGATGGAATCATAATACTATAGTTTTCATGAAAACTATAGTTAGGACCTATATTACGTTTAATCCTTATTTCGAGGTGATTTGATTTTTGAATTGAACCTGGTTTTTCTTTCTTGGTCATTTAATATGTATATTCGCTATACTTCTTATGTTATATGTAAGTATATATTGGCTGTTATTTCTTATAGTGCTGCTTATTCTTGTCTTCGTCCAAGATCCGGATTTTGTGATGTTTTAACCGATTGTATTTCTCTCGAATTCGGCACAAGAGTCAAATGCAGTGGTTTGGATTTCGTGTCGCCGTAAAACGTGCAATAAGTTTTTTAATAACACTGCAGACCAAAGAAACGTTTTCGAGGTGAAGGGAACCGGCGCGGCGTCTACAAAAAATTGGAAAAAAGCATGTTAAACCTTTTGTATTTGGCTAAGTTCCCTCTAAGCTGGGCGGTGGGGCCGAGCCTCAATGTTTTTTCTTTTGTCCAACCTTTATTTTCGGAAGCGTAATATTTCTTATGAAACTCGTAAGAGTTGCACAGAATAGTTTCCACCATCTGCGCAAAGTCTTACCTGATGATGACGAATTGTCAATAGATCATACAGAAGTCACATTCTTCATTCAAAGGAAGATTTTGTTTGAATCGATTGAATCGAATAAATAAAATTGATGGATTTAAAGTGATCATTGAAATCGAATGAATAGATAGAATCGAATGCATTATATGAATTAAATAATTAGAAAAAATCAAATTCATCGAATTAATTGAATTAGTTGGTGAATTGAATTGGAAGAATTTTGAAATTTAAATTCAAGAATATAATATCTTGAATGGTAAATTCTTCCGGATTACGCAGTGTCGTCATATGTATAAAATGCGTTTATTTCCTATTTGAATCTTGTGACTACGCTGCGAAATCCGGAAAAATTTACCATGCAGACAACCCGCAGTGAAAGATTTCGAATTACACCTATGCAATTCTTTGTTGGCCATGATGGCGCTATGCAAGCACATCGCTGTATAAATTCACGCTGTGACGTTTCACATAGGAATGCGTGAAAATTGAGAATCCAGAAAGGAGGACATCAAAGGATTGGAAGCTATTGAGATGTGAGCATACAAAGGACTAGAAAGGGTAAATAAAGCTGATGGGAAATCTAACGAGGAAGTGCTTGGTATTTGGGGAATGAGTTTTGATTGAAGAGAGAAAATTGATGCGGAAGAGGTGTTCGGGTGAAATATTGAGTGGGGACGGTTTGCTGAAGTAGGTATTTGAAGGTAGAATTCCTGGAAAAACACCGTAGGAAAGGATGGGGCAAAAGAAGTAATATACAAAGGAGGCGTTAGTAATGGGAAGGTAAAGAAGAAGCCGTTACACAAGAAATACTAAGACTCATAGCCTAATACTAAGACCTTGGACTCGTAGCTAGAGTTAAAAGACTGTAATGAAGTCTAAAAGCACATGAGATGGTGGGAAATTTGGATCGATATCGAAAGCAGTGAAGACCTAAGGTAGTGGAAACCTTTCTTTCCCCTGGTAAGCTAAAACACCATTGAGGTATAAAATGAAAAGAGAGACTTATCAAGTTTTCATGTGCATCATTTTCTCAGCATATGACTCATCAAGTCATGTGTTGAGGAGATAAACAACTTTTATGTTAGCCGAAGAAATACTGAATAATAAAAATTGAATGTAGATTTTTACTGCTGAAATGAGATGTCTGAAAAGTATTCAGCTCAAAAGCAATTTTAAATCTGAACCCTTTATCATTAGCTGCCAAAAGCGTAGGAGAGGGAATGAGGCTTACTTAACAAAATGAGGAGTGAGGTAGTTTGCCCTTACTTTCGTCACGGAGCCAAAATGCTATGAATGGGAAACATCTAAGTATGGAAAGCATAATGACTTTTTTCTTCGGAGAATGGATTTTCCCCGTTTCTGCATGATTTCTGACGTAATCACTGTTAATCTTATCTTACCATCACACAGTGACACCATAGCGCAACCAAAATAGCGAAGGAGTTGTGTGATTGTCTTCTTTTAACTATATAACTTATCTTCGTATCGCTTGACTCCTAGAAACAATTGCGTACTTTTTTATGTTAATCAGTAAAAAAATCGACTCCTTGGAGACTCTTGCTTGAAATGTCAGCTTCAAATCGAATTCTATAGTATATAACTACACCAGATACGAGTTTAGTTCTTAACAAATGTTTAGACAATCCCTTGGCTTCAACGCTCAGATGGGCTGGCTGTCCTGGGCAATCGCCCACGTCGCTCACGCCTTGGGCAGTCTCTGACTGGCATTACTGTGTCACCAAAAGGAACGGTATTCTGCAGATATTTCGTAATACTAACAGATATTCCTATTTCCTTATTTTCCCTCCAATTTACAGCCGATTGCCTTGTATGTTCTGCTTAGCAGCAAACGCGTTCGGATTCAGAAGAGAAAAAAAAAATTTAGACAAATTTATGTACCAAGCAGCTCCTTCTACAATGACGATCTTACAACGAAGTTGCTTGTGGGAACTTATCCCAATAGGCCATACTTCTAACGTAGGCGTAACGTTATGGAACAACTTGGCCGTTGACATTTTATGTTTCCCCGATGCAAGCACATGTTCGAAGACGTGTTCTACAAGTTCGCTTAAGGGTCAGCGCTGTCCGGCAGAAACTCGCAACGGGGACTGTGCGAAAGATATATGATGTTCAAAATTAATAGGCCCAGATGGCGAATGGGGAGATTGTGGCATTTCGTGTTACACTTCAGGGATTCTGGAAATGCTTGGGTCCCTCGCATTCGAAACTACACGTGAAAATCGCGCAGCACATTCGCTGCAATTTATGATTCCAAAATTTTTACCTGTATTTATAGCAATTAAAGCACGATGATAATAATTGAATACTTTTGTCAACAGTTACCTTAGGGGTTGGTAACCATTTTCAATCAAATGTCGTCTTTACCTTTTGTCCCCATACAAAACTATTTGATCGTCTGGGGTACTGCCTACATTTATTACGTAGTTAATGTACAATGCCTACAATTATCTACTGCGGAATCGTTAGAAACAAAACTTCAATCGCTACGTAAAATCAAGTAGAATACTTTCCGTTTTACTTACTACAATTATTTATTTTTTTAACTGACACAGACAGGTAGCCCCACAAAGTTGTGTTATAATAATTATAAATAATACTTCCAAAAACAACATGAAAATCATTCTTGTGTAAAACATTGTCAAAAATAAAAATGTCAGAGTACAACCACGAGTAAGTTGTCAAATAATAAATAAACTTGCAGTCATAAAAGCATAGATCACACATTTCTCAAACCATCCTATCACAGCTGCCTTCAATTACTCGATGCCGCCATTGAAAATATCAGCATTCTCAATAGTGCTGACTACATGGTTAGCTTTCAAGAGTATTCTGGGGATGGTTTAGTGTTTATAGTTATGGACACGGAATGTCGGAAGGTAAAATGGGTAATATTTTCTTGTAGTTCTTAACTTATTAGTCTTAATCTAAACTATTTCAGGCTAAACTATTCTATTGGAATTTTTGGTTCCGTAGAAAATTTGTATTACCTCACAATGTATCATGATGTTTGTTTATTAAGAAATCCAATCAGAAAGAACTCTATTCACTCTCTGATTCATATATAGAGTCCCTCAACGTATCTCTTGATATTTCTCATATATAATTTTTAGAAAATTTTCCTCATATACTTTAATCATATTTAAAAATGAGGGAAAGGTATTTATAATTAAATGAGGAGGCCTTGTAACCCAAGGATAAACATGACTGGTACTCGAACCCAGGTATCCAACTTTCTGGTAGGAAACCTCTTGTTTATCTTTGTGATAGTATATATGTGCTGGTGCATCAAAATATCTCCATTTGCGGTTACATTAAAAAGTAGAGATTGGCATTCTTCAAACCTCTCAACGTATTTCTAATTAAAACAAGGGCTCCCGGATAGCCAAGTGGGCAACGCATTCGACTTCTTTGAAAGCGGTCCCGGGTTCGATCCCCGGTGGGGGCCAATGTGCGAAATGACCTTAGATGTCGAAAAACAGTACTACTACTATTTCCTTGCAACATCTTCTTATTTACCATTAAAAACGAATTTTTTGGTTGAATATCAACATAGAAAAGCATGTTTATTTACTCCAAAATGCAAAAATAGATTTATGTATTCTGACATCAAGGTGGAGGGATAACTCCCATGGAGTTTGAATTTCTTGGGTCAAGGTCGGCTGTACACATTCATCAATCATCTCGACTTCAACATTCAGGAAATTCCATTAAAAGGATATCGTAAGGGTGACGTAACGTATATGGAACTATTTGCGCAAGAAAATGAATGGGCAGGTGATCGTAAGTCTAAATTACGAAGATTCACTAAGTTTACGATTTGAATCGGAGCCACAATAGATACGTGGAAAGTACTAAAAGAAACGTTCCTTAACCTTGCAGAAAGCAGGAAGCAAATTACACAAGGCACTTAAAAAACCGTGGTTATGAAATTCAGTACATCGGATTTACGCTGTGAATGATTTTAACGGATTCAGCATTTAAGGATTATTGGGAAGCTAGTTAAGGTAAAGAGAAAAACTTTTTAAGTTGGAAGTTAGAAATAAGAATAGACCATATATAAAAAATAAATCATTGAAGCGCATATGAACCCAATATATTAATCCATAATTCTACGAATGAATGAACTAAGTCGCTTAAATTAGTATTACAGATGAAATTGGTACCCTCTGAAGAGATTAATTTTTATATTTGGTGAACCTCTTTGACATTCAATTTCCCATGTATGTTATAGAATAATTTAACATTTAATACACTATATTTATAAAACATTTAATCTTGCTATTAACCTGATTGATATACTCCATAAATAAGATATATAGGTGTATTCCATAAATATTCTACAAAAGTATTACATTCTACATATTATAACTATATATCATTCTATATATTACTATCACTGTGTTACTTGTGTTAAATTATATATATCGTGTTACGTATATTATATTCTATATTCCATATTCCATAAATAACGAAACTAATGGATTTGACTGTATTATCAACATAAAAGAATGATAAAAAATTTCGCCGAATTTGATATTCTATAGCTAAAAAGTCGTTTTAATATAGCACCTTATAGGGTTCACAATCTTAAACGGGTGTTATTTCTTAAATAATAAATTTATAAGTTATGAAAATTTTCACTCCATTTTACGCTGACGCGGTAACGACGAGTCTCTTTTGTTTCTACCGCCCAATAACGACTTTTCTGGCGAAATATGACGTTTGGAGTCTCTTCTTACACATCTTGTGGTAATAAGAAAAGTGTTAATCGAATTCCGAGTGGGAGCCCATGGTGTGGTCTTATTTCATTCCAGATAACGAAATTTTAAGAAACTTTTCCAGACTCTGGATATCATGTTTGATATCAGAGTTCCCTTAATGTACCCCGAGGCTTCTCTTCCAAGTTAGAAGTTAAAACGCATTGCCAGGAAAGGCAAAGGAAGGAAAATGTCTGAGCTATGGTCGATATTGATTATTGCCACTAACAGAAATTTGTTATAAATTTCGCATCCATCCATGATATACCTGAATTTTGTGACTGAGGACAATATTTATTGATGTAATTTAGTCCCTGGGTGTGTGCGTAAGTTCGCCTGAAACTCAGTCATTATAGGTTTTAATTCTCAAGAGTTAGCTTTTTAACTTTCTATATTATTCAAATTGACAATGCATTGATAATGGGCATCTTCTGATTTTCTGAATTTTCGCTGTTTTGACGCCTGTAAATTTACAAGGCCATCCGTAAGATATTATTTTTAAGTTTAAAAAATTACACAGGAACACACTGGCAAAAAGGGGTGTGTAAAAAACTTGCGAAACCTACCATAAGTTAGAGGCTTAAAAACACTCCGTATCTCTAAGGGATTTCTCAGAAATTGGTAATCCGGAGCTTCTCGTTTGTCTCTAAACGCGAATTCTGACTGCCGACGTACGAATTTCGGGGAATTTTTAAACCTCTGATTCATTAACAGCCGTGTTCCAACTTTCTTTTCTTTCACTCACCATAAGAGCATATTTTATAGTGGCATCTAAATTTCAAACTTTAACGAAACTATATTCTGATAAACACTTAACAAAAAATACATGGAAAGATAGCATATAGCGGTACGTACGTAGTATGCATCACATGAGTGATTTAACTTTTATCTTGACGTTGTTTTCTTCCTCTTATACCCGCAATGTTCCAGAAGCCGTATGACCCGGAGGATATTTACGCCACGGGATCCTAGAATAGCTAGACTATCACGTCATAGCTAATTTCGTTCAAAACTAATCCGTAAATCTCCAAGCGTTAGCGTTGAGTAGCGCATCGTGCTTGGCATTAAGTGCAGGAGATATAACGTTCCATTTTGATGTTTAAACAACACGTCACCGATTAGAGGTACGACCTCCTTGATACCCCAACCTTGTGGTCCTCAGAAAAAAAAGAATGATGAACTGCAGCTGAGTCGAGCTTATCTCATGAAATTATTCGACGTTGTTTATTTTAAATTTTATTCGGATCCTAAACATTTGATTGAATTGTATTTATGAGGCAGTTCATCAGTTATTTGTGCTGATTAATGAGGTTGTTTGATTCTCTGATCAACCCTTCTACCATTCAGTGCAAGGGAACGGTTGTAATGAGCTACTCGAGAAGATCACGACAGTGTTTGTGGCTGAGGCTAATGTTACGATGCTGAGATGACAGAAAGTGAATGCGATTTACTAGGGTTTCCAAAGACTTCTAGATGGAGAAATGAGCGTGCAAATAACGAAAGTAGGATGAATCAAGGCCTTTCTGAATTATTGCTACTTAGATCCGCCTCCCTTGGCGCGAGACGAACATTCTGAATTGCTGGAAAGACGTTGCAAAGACACAATCGATAAATAAATGAGCCGGTGAATGGAAAACGAAAGAAGTAAGCGCACAGGAATGACGGAAGATACACGATTATAAGAGGTGAAGGGAAAGACAGCATAGAGCGGCTGGGAAAGAGTTCCTCTGGTAGACTTAATAGACGAAGTCGAAAAAGCAGAAATAGCCTCCAAGAAGAAAAATATGAACGGTTCTCTTGCGATAAGTTGAGTTGGCGGACCAGTAGAAAATTACAAGAAACTCAACTGCGACGTGCATGTACCGGTTAGGTATTTAAATAAATACGATTTCTAGCATCTAGAAGGTTTTTAAAAAGTGGCACTGTGGAGTAACGTAGAAAGTCCGGCGGACAAGGAGGTACTGCAAAGAGATAAAATAGGTTGGACACTGTAGGAGTATGAAGGAGAAAAATGCAACTCCGTATGTCATCATCTGAAATCATCTAATAGTCGATTGAAGGATTGTTAGAGGGAGGTTGAAGTTATTCATTGGCGTTGCTGAGAAATATGTGATTGTGCAATGTTTGGATTCAGGTTCGTAGGTTATAGAAAAATATCATTTACTTTACTGAGAGCTACTACTAACTAGTATACTTTACTGATAACTTTTCGCCGACTGCTTTTTACTGCTTGTCCTGTAACTAATATTTACTTTAATTCAAACGTAATTTTCAGATATATACCTCGGAAGTCAAGTGGATCAAACTAAATCCTAAAGTGATCTTATTCAAGGAGTGCCGGTGAAGTTGGGGGTCGGTCAAACGAGAGGATCCTATTTACTTGCAGGGAACGGTGTACTTATTCTAATTCTTATAAAAGTTTACGAAAGGGTCTTCTACCCACTTCTACATGCTGTCATCCGTACCATCCTATTTACTCGATTCGTTAGCCAGCTACCCGAGGGACTCATTATATTTTGAATGCCAAGCGCTTATATTGGCATGAGGAAGTACCCAAATCGAGTGCTGGGATCGTATGCGTGGATACCTAACTCTCCTTTGGGATGCTGCGATGAGATCTTGTCCCTTACGTCAACTTCAAGAGGTTGAGGCCTCAACTTTTCTTTCTGGAATCGACTTAATGCTGCTTGTCGTTAGTCAGCGTCCCCTCCTCGGAAGGCCTCAAGGAGTCTTTATGAAGAGGCTTGAGGGAAGCCGTGCTTTAGGTGAAGGAAGGAGAGCGGATGAGAAGAGACGAAGGGAGGTGGAGGAGCGCTAGAGGAAGGAGAGAATATGTGGAAAGGAGGGAGATGAATAAGACAAAGGAAAGGAAAGCAGGAATAGTTTCGGAGGAGTTTCCTTTTCTCATTTTCTTTCCTTTGTCCATGTTTACTTTTCCCTCTTCTATTTCTTTCTCTCGTGTGAATGTTTATCCAATTTACTCGGGAAAAGTAGGAAACGAAGAAAAAGATCTAATAGAGCATTAGATTCGGAGGGAAGATGAGAAAGCTACATCTAAGGCCCGGCCCAAACATAATAAGAAATTTTTGCTCTCAGACCCAAACAGATGCCAAAATTTTCTAAATCCTTCAGGAATCGGTCGTTACGATGCATTTACTAATATATCAATTTATTTTACCTTTTTTTTCATTCCGTAATGCCACAATATCTTTATAAACGTTAAGGCCGCTATACAAATAACAGAAAATAAAACATTCCGGTAAATTCTATAAGCAAACAAATAGTTTAAAACGATGATTTATTTCTAATTAAATCAGATTTATTCTGTTTATCAACGTGATTTTCTGTGTTACTGATGACCTTCTTCTCCGAACATAAATTTTTAGAACAAAGAACAATATTGCATAATGTGCATATCGTCTAAGTATTGCGTAGCAATCTTAAAAGGCCACGTCCCTATGCAAGAACTAGAACGCTGTTTAATATCGGATACTTCTTTCCTTACCAAAATACATTCGGGCCCTATCGCAGTAGACTGCCAGCTTTACCCGGCCCATGCAGGCCTGTAATCTATATATGAACCCTACAAGACGCTTGCGGTGTGTGACCGGGGCACATGCATTCTGACTCTACGTCCCTAATCGATTGCTTTCGGATAAAATTGAATTCTTTAAGAGACTGGTCCCAGCATCCAGTTTCTTGATTTTACTCGATATATCAGAACCTCCTATATAGCACGAAGGACGGGTATAACCTGTAAACTCTTCTGAGAACGTACTTTCTCTAACTTTCTTTAGTAACTTTTCGGGAAGCAGAGCAATCAGATGGAGAGAATTAACATGCTAGGAATCACAAATGTCGTGTGCCATTAATTGAAAAGGCGAGCCAAGGAAGTGTGGCTTTAATATCAATGCATACGTTTCTTTCGATAGGCAATGCACGAAAACGTGACAAACCTACTAACAAAAGGATCAAAGCAAAAGAACCTTGCCAAGAAATTTTAAATTCTGAGATTAGTGCTTTATACCCGGAAGAAGTCTCTTTTAAGTTAAATAAAAATTAAAATTCCGAAGAATAATAATTATTCAAATACCTTTGAAATATATGCATCCGAGCTGTGAAAATGTTAGTGGCAATATTTCAGCATTTAAATTGTTAAGAGTGGTTAAGTTTCAATCAACCCATTGCCTGCGTAAGGAGATGTAAAAAATTTTACTGGACCAAAAAACAGAAATGTTTTGAGAGCGAAACGAAAGTCAAATGATCGGTAATTTTATGATTATGGCGCTCATATATCTGTAGAAATGCCAGATCCTTCGCTATTTGGTCAGAATATTGAGAAGATGACTCAGCTTTGGGGAAAAAAGAAAGCTGATGATAAAATTAAGTTTCTTAAGAAAAATAATGCTCAAAATTTCATCCGAATATATTGCACATTATATTTAATCGGATCTTAAAGCAAAGGAAGTATTCTACGACATCAACGATACATTTCGAAAAAGTTCAGCGTTAATCGGAGTAAATTTTAAATTAAAGGCAAAATTATGTATACTGTCGAATTCGTTTTGTTATCTTTCTCTCATCTGGCATTCCATCAAGCTCAGCTCAGTTCCTAGTAACCTTTTTCTGCGAGGCATTGGTGTACCGGATCAAATCATTGTGGCGTGTCATTTTAAATTTTTTAAAGCTGAATAGGTGACGTAATCGATGCCCTTATATTTACGAGATATTTTGTGTTACTTTTAACAATTTTATGAAAATTCTGTTCAGGTAGTTATTGTTTGTTACGAAAAAATAATTTTGATTCTATTGATATACTTACCATATTTCTCCATGTATAAGACTGATTTTTTTTGAAAAATTTATGGCCTAAAATCAGGAAGCTGAGTTTTCGCCTTCGTTGTCTTGCGCTCATTGCTTCGAAATTGTTATGTTAGGTTACGGTTTGCCCATAAATGGCTCATAAAAGGTTTTTGCACAGGGCTGACATCAATTTAAAAGTTATTCAGCTAGCAAAACTGAATAGAAATCGTGCTGCTTATTTTTTTTTGCATGGATAAAAGCTTGAAATCTATGCATCCGAGCTGTGAAAATGTTAGATGCAATATTTCAGCATTTAAAATTGTTAAGAGTGGCTAAGTTTCAATCAACCCATTTCCCTGCGTAAGGAGATGTAAAGACTTTTATGGAATGGAATGGAAAAACCCGAGGTTATGCTGTGAAATTATTTTTTCCCCAAGTTTCAAGTCCCAAAATCATGATGCGCCATACACATGGGACATATTATGCATGTGGAAGTACTGTCCAATAAAAAGGGACATTTTCTGGACAATGGGATACGAGAAAATCACGTTCGGAACCTCTGGCAATTCTTAATTTTATCCCACGTATGCCGCGAACAAGAAGATCGAGAAATCCTGACTTTCGATGAATCATAAAGAAAGATATAAAATATTTTAGATAAATTTTAAATTAAACGTACTATAGCTATGAAAATAATGAAAAGGAATTCTATAGATGCGGCATTGATATTGTAAAAGTTCAATGAGAACGTGCAAATGAGAAAGATGCGGTACTTCTTTTACAACTTTATTCTTACGATCAATTTCAGCGATTCATCCCCTTCTTCACCTGAAGATGGCCATAAGTCACTGTAAGCGGTCTAATCTTGCAGAAGAGGTATCGCATCTTTCTTATTTGTAGAATGAAAAGGGTTGAAATTTTGATGATCAGAGAGAGAAGATGAGAGCAGAAAAAGCGGAAGGACAGGCTAAAGGAAGGGACGGAGAGGAGTAGACGAGAGTAATTAAGCCCTATCCTGTTAGACAAGTGATATTCAAGAAGCTTGCGAGTGGAGAAAGTTTTCTGCATGTCAATGAGGAGGAAGGAAGGCTGTTTCGGGCGCAGTTCCAGGATCAGCCGAGTTAGTTTTCGCCATGCGACGATTCGGAAGCCTATTGCTAGTTTACGTGGATGGGAACGAAATCAATCGCTGGAATCTCCCTATCCAACTTATGTTAGTTCTTGAGACGGTTATACTGGATTGCGTCTTCCAGCACGTCCATTTATAGGGACCTTAATTTTTTCCCATCAGTTACGCTAACGTTCTATGAGAGAATTCATGAATCTTGCACGTATTCATTTTTAGATAAATATTTATTCAATTATGTTAGGAAATATTGTCGAAATTGTTTATAATAAGGCCTGGAAATAATTTTATCGGCCTTATCTCTTCTCTTGGAGCACATTTCACAGAGTTGATGAAATTGAGTTCCTGGAACCATATTTTTATGGAGGGAATATTTTCTCAGTAAGAGGCTGAGAGACGGTGATTTTCTTAATAGACAGATTGCATCAACATCTGCAATTAATAATAAGATAAACAGAAAAGTAAAATATAAAAAAATCCCGAAAGATTTTTCTCTGCAAAGAAAAGAGTGAAATGATTAATATTCACGTCTTGCTGAGTGAATGCCTTCTGGTCCACCAGGTCTTCTGTTGATGATTAGTCTGGAGTTTCTAATAAAACGTTCTCTCCTTATAGTTGGCGGTGAGTTAATCACAGCAGAGTTTCTATTATCCTAGCTCAAATGGAACGTTCCACAGATTTATCAGTTTATCTCAAGAAATTTCGGTGGATTTTCCAGCTCTCTCCTGTTTCTTCCCAATCAACCTCATTTACATAAGTTTTCCCAGACAGTTTCCCAAGTAAACTCTCTGAAAGAATATATCCTGTTTCGTGCGAATGTTTTCCTTCAATCATCCCACAGGCGTAATTAGAATTTTTTGAAAATCGCATATCTCATTTGCCGAAATGAATTAAATGTTTTATTTCCAATATCATCCGTTTCCAATCGTTTTCCCAGGATAATTTAAAAAAATTTAATTCAGATAATTTCAACTTGTACTTTATAACAAAATATTTGACGTTGAGTTAATAAATTGTTGATGAAACAAAAGTTTTGAATCTAACATTAGTTTTCGCAAGGTACATTACAAAGGTGACATGTTTTGATTGGTCGTCGTCATTTTAAAGCCGAAGAAAATTTGGAAACGATCGACTTAAACAGAAACAATGGGAATGAGTGGGGGAAAGGATGAAATTATTAAATAAAATTACGAAGGTATGTACTTGCAATGACAATTATTTCTCATTAAACGCAAACAATGACTAATGAGTAGATTGAGATTCAAATAGATAAAAGGTAGTGTGGAAGTTATGCGAAGTAAGTTGAGGTCACCTCCAAAGCAACTCCGAGAAATTACGATAAGAAAAGAATAGTTGTTTGAGAAATAAGGTCTAAGCAATGTATAAAATTCGACTTAAGCTCGGGAATCGTCGGAAGTACATATCCTGTTATTCCAATAAGTCTGAACAAGATTCAATACTTTCCTCTGAGGTATTTATTCCGTCCATGTTTAATTCGACCTAATTGGAATGCAAGTCTCTGTAATAAACGAAAATCGAAAATTGTTTTATAAACAGCTGAACTACCCATTCTTTGACATTTAGGATTACCCTTTGGCATCAAAACGCACATTATTGAGTTGCTCCTTAAATAGATCGCAGGTGACGGTTTCACCATAGGAGTGTATACACATGCAGCGTAATTTACATGGAGCCTGGCCAAAGCGAAATAGCATCGCTTTCGTACCTTTTTGTCTCATATACCGGCAACACGGTTGACTGTGAGTTATTCGATTATTGTATCATCGGTACTTTTGATGTGTGTGCTCTGATGTGACTTGTATTCAAGTCATACTTGAAATGGAGCCTGTCCCTGAGATAATTAACGGAGATACTTACGTTTCTATTATCACCTTTATGCGGACATCATATGTTTTGTTAACGACTGTTATCCTAAGTTATGTTTAGATTCAATTTCTATTAAACCCAGTGGAAACTGAAGAGGTATGTCAAATGTACCTCATAAAATGTATGGATGTATGTAAATGATACTGGGAGAAAGATCAGGGAAATAGATACTACTAAAAATCAATAAATAAATAAATCATAGTCGGATCTCAGGAACGCGGATTTTGCTTCACGATTATAAACCATATTTCTGCTAAAAGTTTGATTTTTCTGTGACTCCTGGTCATTGTTCCACAAAGGTGTGAGGATGACCGAGTCATGGATTTGCGCGAATTTACCGTGTTTTGATTTGGTTTACGTCGACTCACATAAAGCAGGAGATCGATATTGACTCCTAATATATATCATTTTAAAGATAAATAAATACTCTTTCAAACGATGTATAACATGTTCCAATATAATAGCAGATCATCAATGGGCAAAACGTCAAAGTCCAGGTCTATACTATTATCAATCCGACAGAACCAATCGATTGTATTGTATTGTATTGTATTGAAGAAGAACCAATCGATTTAAGAACTCATTTTTTCCGTGAACGATACGCTAAAGTAATCGATTAGGGAAATAGAGTCATGGTGCATGTACCCCCTGCCACACGCCGAGAGGCGACTTGCAGGGTACTTACATAGACATAGACGTAGACAATGTAGCGTTTTCTAACAATGGTAATGTAAATAGATAGAGGGGCAGGCAGAAGCACTCTATGATCAATTTATAAATGGGCATGGCCACTCATGAAAATTTCGAAGAAAACTATATCCGATCTGTTTGTGGTAGCATATATTTCGCGGAAAAATTTACAGATAATGCTCTTGTGTCACGATTACTTTCATTACCAATTTCATTAGAATAGATCTTGGGCATTTAGCGGCGGCAGCCATAAGAAGATGCAATTCCAAAGGTCATTTACTCTTAATTAGTAAATAAAAACACAATCTGAGGGTGCTACCTCATCATCAGGCCTGATGATGAGGTATTACCCTCGAAACCGGTCGTATTTTTATAAAATATATCTTCTGTGGACGGAGTCAGATTGTGTTTTTATTTACTAATCAAGGAAAAGTTCCACCAGATATGGCCAGAATTGATTTATTATAGGTCATTTACTCCTTGTTGGTGGGATTTCACCAAATCCGATACTAAGCGTGCTATGCGAAACGCCCTACGTAATTTTAAGCAGAAAAGTCTAGGGGATAGCTTAAAGAAGGACCCTAAAGCCTTCTGGTCGTACGTTAGGGAGACACAGGGAAAATTACAAACCGTTTGCTCATTAAGGGATAACGATGGCAATATTACTAGTGATCCGAAGAAGAAAGCGAACATCCTTAACGACTNTAGATGTAGATGTAGATGTAGAAATCTCTCTAGAGAAGATCAATTTCGCCTTATACTATATTCAGATATCAACTTTGCGGTAAACAAGTTCGTTCGGTTTATTCCCGGATTCCTCGTACTTTTATAATCCAATATGGGGATATTTCTTCATTTTCTGCATAAATAGATATATAAACGTATGAACTTGTGGAGGGAATATGAGGGAGCGATAAAATCGAGAAGGTTACGACTCTCCGTCGTAAACCCCTAAGATCACCGAGGTCTGAGCGATAATTCAACGGAGGACTTTCCCCAAAAAGTCGACAGTTATAGGTGAGAACATCTTCACCATCAAGTTCACTCCCGTTTCCCAAACATCCTTCTTCGCCATACATCACCTTTAAACCCAACATTTCTCATTCGCTCCATCCCTTTGTGTATTCTCACATCTTTTATCGCCTTCCCCCACTTCTATTCCAGGATGTTATCCACCGCACCGCAGGAAGGTCTGTGTTAATTGCCTCCAAATGTTGGGAAAAGAATATTCCTCTCGTTGGCTCCACGTGAAATAAATAGGTTAGCGGAGGGTCACGCGCTACGAAATGAGAGGGCTACATGGAGAAAGAGGAGAGATATTTGGGGCCGTTCGATACACGTTTGCGGATGCGTTGCGAAGATGAAATAACAGGGTAATATTCCTGATCGCATAACCTTTGGAGACGTGCATGGAGACGGCACTCAGGTCAAAGGGTATCCCCACCGCAGAAGTGTTGCTTCTGCGTGAGTCGAATCAGAGATTCGTCCGCATGCTGCGAGAATTTGGAAGGTTTTGGGCGGATTGGGAAAACTACCTGCAAAATCGATAATTGTCCGCTTCTTTTGTCGAAAACTACATTCATACGCAGACAAAGTAACAGAAAGATACACGAAGGGTCGTATTATCTCTGTATTTACTGAGCGAACATAAGTTAATTTTTAAAATTTCTTCTTCTAAGGAATCCCATCTCATGAGACAAAGCCTCAGAGCATACCAATTAATCGCAGCTACTTCTTTTACAACGCGCGCCCCGAAAATACAATTCTCGTTATCTCTCCAGTCTAATCTCTGCATAGTATTCCTCGCCGTCAATTGACATCTGCATTACGAGAAACTTGCTTACCTTCAATATGATCCATCTCTCTATTCAAGCTGAAAAATATTGAAATACGCACGACGTATGCGTCATCCTCATCTAACTACCACACTTCCGGTTTTGAGGCGACAGGTTTCGAGAAAATAAAAACAAATCAATCAGTTTTATCACTTAATGGAAGTCCGCTATTCTTTCGAAAATCGATTTTGAGACGGAGAACCTCTCTCCAGTTTGACATCGTATTTTTTTCTGACAGCTCTTAATCGAAATGCCTTTCACGGTATTGGATAACCTTTCGTAGATAACTCGACATAATTTATTTGAACATTATTTACATATATACATAACTGAAATTTTCTTGGTAACTTACCCCACTCTTTATGTCATCTAACATTTTTTGTGTTTATCTACTCCCCTGCATTCTACAAACATTATTTTATCAGCATCAAATTACTAGAGCAAATCTGAATTGATATTTTCTAATAAATCTTACAATCTTACTCTCAGCTTGATTGTTAGAATATATTTGTGAAACGTAGACATTGCATCCTGTCTGTATACATTCAGTTTTTCACAAGCTTGGTTGTGAAAACTGAGTTCNAAATGTGAATATTAAAGTATATGACATAAAGGCAGCGACTCAAAATACCCATTAAATTGCTTCTGACGTGTTCTACACCCATTGAAAGCAGCTTGGCGAAGAAGTGGACTGTTTTTGTGGTAGATTTCATAATAATGGGAATAAAACCTTTCGTGCACTTCCACGCCTTTACATGCTAAGTTTATTTTAGATTTCAAGGTTTACTGTTACATCATTGCATTTTTCAAAGCTTGCGAAACAAAGCCACGGTGCGAAGAACTATGGAAGATCGATTGTTGACAGGTTGCTCTTTAGCTCACTCTCGCCGAATAGTTGAAATAGTTCGGTAGCACGCTAGACTACTCCCTTACCCGTTTGGAAACATTACCTACGCTTGGGTGCACTATGGACTCAAAAATTTCATTTTTCCTCGGATGAGTGGCTGCTCTTAGTTTCCTATGAGAAGATCAGGAAAAAGGGTGGGAGCGGAAGAGCTATGCGGGCAAGTGAAGGAGAGGTGGGCGAAAAAGTGGTTTCAGTGGCTACTAAGAGAGAGCCATGGTGGCAGGAATCTCGGATGAATTGGCGGCAAATACTCCACCTCAAAGGCAGAAAAGGAGCGCGAGAGAAGGGAGTTCACCGGCGTGGGAGTCAGAACAGCTATGAAGTGCGGGAGTTTGACCATTTTTATACGGTAACATCGTTTTTTCTTTTCTCAAAAGGCAGAGAAATTCAGTATTTTCACGATTCTAAAACTAGTTATTTCTCCCCCCCCCCGGGCTCCTTAAGAAAAGAAGATCAAAATACAGAAGCAAAATCATGAACTACATTTGAATGAAGACTTCATATATATACGTTCATCAAGGAACACTATTTGTACAATATGTTATCAAGTTATGAAGGAGTTAATAAAAATTATTTTTATTATTTGGTAATGAACTGATATAGATGACTGAATGGTCATTAAGAGACACGACATTTTGTAATATACTGCTAATGTAATCATCAGTTATAATGTATGACAATCAGATTTTTTTTCTATTTTCATAGCTTGTTATTTCTCGTATTGATTCGTGAGATTTATTGATGGCTTCTCACAAAGCAGTGTCTTTATCGTTTTAAAATGATAGGGACCGTTGAGTTAATTTACACTGGGATACGTATCTTTCAATACAGAAATTAAGGCTGGAATATGCTAGCTTAGGCAGATTTCATTTTAGCCAAGAGAGAGGGTTTGATAGGAAAGAGCTGAGTGAGATAGCAGACGGTACGCGGTATCGAATGCATGATTTGGAGTTTGGAAAGAAAATAAATAAGAGCTGTAGAAGTGTTATGAAAGAGCGAAAGATACGCTTGATTGGACTGATGAATGGGACGCGGAGGGTTCTATGAAGGGGCCGATCTTTCGAAGGAGCTGATAGAGGGTTAAGAGGTGGAACAGCCTTGTAAAGGGGAAAACGCCGCTCGATCGATGGGTTTCGGAAGGAGAGCTAAGATAGACCAGGGCCATTGCCGGTAGAGTTCCGAATTTCCGGATTATCTCTATAAATTCGCCTAATAATCGAGCTTCTGGATAATCAAACCTCGGGATGCTTGAACCTCCGAATAACGAAAAAGCAGGAAGTACTAAACAACTCACTTATTAGCATATTTATTGACAAAGATGTTGATAAGGCGTACATGCTTATATAGGCACTTCATATTGATCATTATCATAAGTTTTCTACCTTTGGATAGCTTCATGTGCCCTAATATACTCGTATTCCACTAATAGCCATTTCCTTCACATCCCGGTAATCCACGCCACCCTTTATGTCATCCAACAATTTTTTTCTCTGCCTTCCCCTCTGCTTTTTCCCTTATATTCTTCACTCAATAGCATTCTTTAGCAATCCGTCTCCCCTCAATGTTTGGCCCACCCATTTCCTCTGTCGACGCTCAATTACTTCGATTAAAACCCTCTCTTGCCTAACCATCTCTAGTACTTCTGTGTTTGTTTACATATTGATAGAGATGCATAAAAACATGTTTACATTCTAGTTGAAATACCTGCTATAGAATAAAATATTTGCATAATAGCCAAAAAGTAATGAATACTATACGTTTATTTTGGAAAATGCACATGCCCGCGCCATCTATCAGTTAGAGGAGAACATGTGGAATATGGGAGCTCGCTTGCCGCCTATTGGTGCATGTATAATTCATACGTTCCTAAGCCTAGCATCTGAATTATACCTACACACGCGTAGCGTTATATATATTAGACTTGTAGAGTTATATTCTAAATAGATACACAGTAAATAGCAAGCTTATAATCTTTATTTCTCTATGTTCAAATTGTCGACCGGAAGGAAAAACCATGCTTTCTTGAGAATTTGTTGCGTTTTCTCGCCCTTGAATCTAGAGAAAAGTCGCTTGGGAAACTGCTGTTTCATAGTTAGTATTATTCTCTATTATTATTCTATTATTATATCCTCACAATAGGAAATAAAATTAAGTTCTCTTTACTTAGTATATTAGGAAATACATCCTAGATATTGCTGTCATATGTCAAATTACCGTCCTTAAGCAAAATCACTCTTTATCAGTTTCACTGTTTATATTTCGAGAGAAATTCAACCATTTCAGAACTATAGCGGGAATGATTCTGCTCAGCAGTTCCTTAAATGATTCCATCTGAATTCTAGCGCTGGTGATACGTTAAGCTTACGAACTTCCTGTCTCAATACTACGTTTTTAAGAGATAAGCCTGATTTTAGCGCGTTTAATTACTTGATTGGAAATTTACATATATGTGGCTGCATGTGTGACCTATGGCACTGAAAGAAAACAGCCGCCATCCAATTGAACCTAATCATTTTTTTACCAGTAATAATAATAATCAATAATGAATGGTACAAATCGGATCGGGATCGGCGGTTTTCATTTAACATCCCAGGTGATGTCCGCTGACGTCTCAACGTCGAACTACGTAAATAATGAAATGGGCTGGAGTACGGGATATTCATCAAGGTTGTATTTCTTTTATAGCATAAAATGTGAATATTAAAGTATATGACATAAAGGCAGCGACTCAAAATACCCATTAAATTGCTTCTAACGTGTTCTACACCCATTGAAAGCAGCTTGTCGAAGAAGTGGACTGTTTTTGTGGTAGATTTCATAATAATGCGAATAAAACCTTTCGTGCACTTCCACGCCTTTGCATGCTAAGTTTATTTTAGATTTCAAGGTTTACTGTTACATCATTGCATTTTTCAAAGCTTACGGAACAAAGCCACGGTGCGAAGAACTATGGAAGATCGATTGTTGACAGGTTGCTCTTTAGCTCACTCTCGCCGAATAGTTGAAATAGTTCGGTAGCACGCTAGACTACTCCCTTACCCGTTTGGAAACATTACCTACGCTTGGGTGCACTATGGACTCAAAAATTTCATTTTTCCTCGGATGAGTGGCTGCTCTTAGTTTCCTATGAGAAGATCAGGAAAAAGGGTGGGAGCGGAAGAGCTATGCGGGCAAGTGAAGGAGAGGTGGGCGAAAAAGTGGTTTCAGTGGCTACTAAGAGAGAGCCATGGTGGCAGGAATCTCGGATGAATTGGCGGCAAATACTCCACCTCAAAGGCAGAAAAGGAGCGCGAGAGAAGGGAGTTCACCGGCGTGGGAGTCAGAACAGCTATGAAGTGCGGGAGTTTGACCATTTTTATACGTTAACATCGTTTTTTCTTTTCTCAAAAGGCAGAGAAATTCAGTATTTTCACGATTCTAAAACTAGTTATTTCTCCCCCCCCCCGGGCTCCTTAAGAAAAGAAGATCAAAATACAGAAGCAAAATCATGAACTACATTTGAATGAAGACTTCATATATATACGTTCATCAAGGAACACTATTTGTACAATATGTTATCAAGTTATGAAGGAGTTATCAAGAAAAAGCATTTTTATCGGAAATTATTATTTAAAAATCTATTTTGTTTAAATTTCTATGGTTATCAAACCTAATGACTCACCGTGATGGACCCTCGGAAGGCCAATAGGTCGACGTATTCACTTTTAACGAAAGGGGTTCGATGCCCAGTGCTAGTACAAACCGATCTCAGTTGTCGGAGCACTCTCATAAACATTACTACGAACCATACATATTATAATATTTACATATATTCCCTTTAACAATTTTTGCTGTTTTTCTGTAAGTATGCGCACAAGTTAATTATCTGAATTCTTGAGATTTTTTATTTTTTATGGTCACTGATCATTTTTTGCAATGATTTGTTCCCCTTATCTAGTTCTAAAGGAAGGAAGTCGTCATAGATTAGAGTACGTCAATCATTTTGTGGAAGTGTACAATGGTCTTTCATCAGGTAACGCCATAATGATTCAATTTCAACCTCTATTCAAAGTATTTTTCCTTTTATCGTACGAACGGACGAGTAATGATATTATTTAAGCCGATATTTCCTCCCCTCAAAAGCCATAACGTATTCCTAGTGGGCTGGATTAAACAAGCTCTTCGTTATTTTTCCAATACTTCTACTTGTTTCCAAAAGATAAGGACGAGTCACCGGCTCAATCAGATCAAAAGGTGTCCTATTTCGGGAAATAATCTCGAGAAAATAAAGTAATCGATTGGAGGGTGTAAACAAATTTTTCCCGTTTCTTCTCATTTTTTGGCAGCTTACATCACGGGGTTTCCGCTATTTCTGACACACGCTGTTGTCCCTTAAGAGAGCGAGATAGAATAGGGGGTTCGGGAGATGGGTTCTTGATGGCCCTCGGATGAGGGAAGATCGATGGCTTGACGAAGCTTGCAACTTCTCGAAGTTTGGAAGATGGAGGTGAGGGAAAGTTTACGGTATGAATAATGCCACGGGCAAAGAGTTTAGGTTGCAAAATAAAGCTAAAGGGAAATCCATAGGTAAGGACTTAAATCTAACCGCGAAGAAATAGCGCGATGGGAGAGGCGTGAAAGATAGCTCCGAGGCAACTTCTTTTCACGTTGAAGAAATCGGGAAACGGATGAGATTTTGATGACCCCAATTACAGGGCTTCCTCTCGATATTTCCGAAGTCCACATCTCCGGTCATTACACTAAACCGTGATCCTTTTTATCATGGACGAGAATACAAATTTAATGACTTTTACGGTTTTTATCTAGGGTAATTTATCGAGGACACCTACTTTACTCCTCGATTACGTCCTCATTTTACCTACGTATATATACCGCATTTTCGCGTGTATAATACGCTTCCTTATATAAGACGCATTGATACATTGACATATTGATTTTGAAACTCGAAAATTGGAATTGGTCGCCGGATTTTACCCTTGCTTTCATTCGCTGCGGCATTTGTACGAAGGATGGCGTTATGTTGATTATAGAGGTTAATGGCGTTAGTTCGGAAAAAGTCAGTCACTTCAGGCGTGCCTCAAGGCAGTGAAATCGGACCTTTACTCTTCCTCATTATATCAATGACCTAAGCGACAAGATCGATAGCATCGATCATCTTCTCTATATATTACCGAATCATCGATCGATGACTCGGTAATATATAGAGAAATATCAAGCGACGAAGATAGTGCTTCACTCTCAAACGACTTAGCTCATATACAAATGTGGTGCGAAAAATGGCAATTAGATCTTAATGTAGATAAATGCTCTGTAGTAAATTTCTTCGAAAGGAAACAATTGCGTCAGAACCACCAGTACAAAATTAGTGGAACGAATTTAAATGTAGTCGACTCAGTAGAATATCTTGGAATCACCCTAACCAATAACTTAAACTGGAGCACACACATTCGAAAAATATGCGGTAAAGCAACTAAAAAGCNATTTGAAGAAAGAAATAAAGTAAACCTATGCGACAAATGAAAGAATGAATCGCATAGAGATACTTTTCTACGCCATAAACACTTATACGAGCAGCATACACATATTCGCACATTTTCGTTTTTAGGCATAAATTTGATTCATCAAAGCTGGTTAGAAGCAATTTATAAACTAAAATAATTGGTGGCTTAAATGAATTTTTATACTAATAAAGGCTAATTTTTTTCTGTCATACATCATATTGCACTGAAACGTTGAAGGCTCTTGCTATTTACGTCGTTTGAGAAAAATATTTCAATGATACAATTCCAAAATTTCGCCGTTCCAGAGATAAATGTGTGATTAGACGTTTTCCATCGGTCCAGATCTTCAGAAAACTAAGAGAACGGCTGCATGAGATTTTTAATTTATTCCGTACCCAATTGAATTTTAATAACTATCTTCAATTCTTCTATGCACCATTTCTCCTTAGTTCTTTTATTTCCAACTGAACTTCACTTCTTCATCAACAAACAGCACGAGATTATGGTTCCTGCTTTTACCTGATGATTGGAATATCTTTCATTTGTCATTAGGTACTGAATAGAGAAGAATGTACCTTAATTTACATTAATCCATTACTCATGGCTGAAATAATATGGAAGCCGCTGGGGTATGAGTCATGCTAAGTATTCGCATAAATTTCTGTCAAACCTTATTTAAAACACTATGTAAAGTGTTATTCATAGGGTCATTATGCTGCATTATGCTGCACTTTTATGGAAGTTTCCTATCTTTGTGTGTTGGTTGAACAATAAAATCAAAGGTAAATCTTGCCTAGTAAGCCTCACTCCTTCAAAGCTTCAGGTAAAGGGGTTAAGAATCAGACCAGACCTCTGGCTGGTATCATTAAAGACGAATGAATTAATAAGCCCAATGAAAATTTAATATTTATTTAATTTATTTTATATTTAAATATATTTCTTATCCCTGCTTTGCTACAAAAATCAAAATGAATCATAAACGAGTCACTATGGATGTATTAACGTAAAATCCTTCCCAATTTTATTACTCGCGTCTCTTATTTTTATGGAAAAATTTTAGGCATTCTTGCTGTTTTTAGAAGATTTTAAGAATTATTTTGTATAATATCTTTTATAGTGCGAAACTGAAGCTCATTTGTAAACACTTTGCAATTTTCGTCAATTCAATTTCTTTGTGCTTCACCATCTTCAATCTTTTCGACCGAATCTAATCCTCTGGATTAGCTCTCAATCAATTCCATCCGGTTTTACGGATTGCTAATAAAGGTCTTTCATTTCCGCCCACTCCTTCAAAAAAACGAATTTAAATTTAAATCTCTCCGAGCTTCCCATCATCCCCCCTTTCCACTATTTTTTCCTTCTTTCCCTTTCACGACTCCCTTTTTACTCACCCTTCGGCCTAATCCTCTTTCCTTCCGAGCCTTTCTTACCTACTCATTTGCATTCGATGTTATTTTTATCCGGTCTCCGAGTGTCCTTATTCGCTTCGACCTATCTGGGTTCCTGGACCCAATCTAAGACACCAAAATTCTCCGCTAATTCGGGATTTCTCGCGGATATTCGCACTTTTCCCCCTTATCTACTAGTACTTTAGTAGATTATATTTCAGCTTGACTACTAATATAATTGTATTATATAATATAATTGTGTTATATAATTGGTTTATAAATTTAGATATTGTTAATTATCGCCAGAGTTTCTCATGCTGGTCCTGATAAGCACTAATTCCTTTTCGACAGGTTCTATTTAAATCATATCACAGTAAGTGATAAGTTACTTCTATTGGAAGAGTAATTGGTCTAACGATGCCTTCTAAACGGATTGTCGGTAAAGTTTTCGTCGGCAAAATGAGTGTCCGTCAAACGGGAGAATGCGAAAATAAACATGTTTATCGAGGACACTTTGAACGGTGTCCCTTCACAAAATTTTTACACTATACAAAAACATCCGGTTTCGACGAATTATCGTAATGATCAATCACCATCTCCTAATCACCATTCCTTGATAATGAAGATCGTTGGAAAACCGTTGTCGCATAAAATATAAATTTTATGAAAGTAGTACCAGCCGAAGTTTCCTTTCCCATTATAAATTTCCACGAATGTTTTCCTTATTATGTGCATTTTATACCTTAGTGGAATTAATCGATGGCGATTATTCCTTTGCGACTCTATAGCGTAAACTCGGTAAAGTAGACATTCAGCGACGTCGCGTTATCCTCATGTCTTGAATCTCGTCAATGCGGCGCTTACATAGGCTTTAAAGGAAGCAACCGCAGTTTAACACAAGGAAGTTTCGTTGCTCGCACCTAGAATCGGAGCTTAATTGCATCACAAAATACGCCGAACAAACTCTTTCTGGGACGTAAACGCCTTCAAAAGGGCTCTTTGAAGTAAGATCTCTACAAAATGCATTCGAAACGAATCCATCTTCAAGCGCCGGGGTTTTAAACGCTTCGTTTTTTTCGCAGATCGTGTATCCACGCGCTATGTCTTCATTTGGCCGATCTCCCTTGACTTACCTCCTTAAAGGAGTAATCACGGATTCGACGCTGCTTCTAAGGCATCCTCTGGCTTTCTGTGTACATCTTACCCAGCGAAAAGGAAATGCTACATTTCATATATATTTGTTACAGCCTTTGAAGAAGACATTTAGCATCTTCCGCTCTGAATTGTCTGAGAAATCCCATCGAACTTGCCTTTTGCCTCACTCACATACTTGCTTTTTCACTGTGGATTTGACTGTACTGTACCTCCAAAAAACGTCCCTATATTTGGCGAACCTAATTCGAAATTTAAACTAATAACATGCCAGTTTCAAACATTTCTTATGTCAATAGGAACGAATAAATTTCCATTTCATCAGATTCTCCCTGAATCCGTTTTTAGTTCGGCATGTGAATCACGATTTGAGCCTTCAGCCATTTCAGTGCTGAATTACGAGATTAATACCATTAAAAATTTGAAGAAAGAAATAAAGTAAACCTATGCGACAAATGAAAGAATGAATCGCATAGAGATACTTTTCTACGCCATAAACACTTATACGAGCAGCATACACATATTCGCACATTTTCGTTTTTAGGCATAAATTTGATTCATCAAAGCTGGTTAGAAGCAATTTATAAACTAAAATAATTGGTGGCTTAAATGAATTTTTATACTAATAAAGGCTAATTTTTTTCTGTCATACATCATATTGCACTGAAACGTTGAAGGCTCTTGCTATTTACGTCGTTTGAGAAAAATATTTCAATGATACAATTCCAAAATTTCGCCGTTCCAGAGATAAATGTGTGATTAGACGTTTTCCATCGGTCCAGATCTTCAGAAAACTAAGAGAACGGCTGCATGAGATTTTTAATTTATTCCGTACCCAATTGAATTTTAATAACTATCTTCAATTCTTCTATGCACCATTTCTCCTTAGTTCTTTTATTTCCAACTGAACTTCACTTCTTCATCAACAAACAGCACGAGATTATGGTTCCTGCTTTTACCTGATGATTGGAATATCTTTCATTTGTCATTAGGTACTGAATAGAGAAGAATGTATCTTAATTTACATTAATCCATTACTCATGGCTGAAATAATATGGAAGCCGCTGGGGTATGAGTCATGCTAAGTATTCGCATAAATTTCTGTCAAACCTTATTTAAAACACTATGTAAAGTGTTATTCATAGGGTCATTATGCTGCATTATGCTGCACTTTTATGGAAGTTTCCTATCTTTGTGTGTTGGTTGAACAATAAAATCAAAGGTAAATCTTGCCTAGTAAGCCTCACTCCTTCAAAGCTTCAGGTAAAGGGGTTAAGAATCAGACCAGACCTCTGGCTGGTATCATTAAAGACGAATGAATTAATAAGCCCAATGAAAATTTAATATTTATTTAATTTATTTTATATTTAAATATATTTCTTATCCCTGCTTTGCTACAAAAATCAAAATGAATCATAAACGAGTCACTATGGATGTATTAACG